>JAVFBX010227453.1:0-11012 GCA_034783855.1 Mopalia kennerleyi | reverse complement strand
TCTCGCCTCTTACGATCGACCGAGGAAGCCGAGGGAGTATTCTGCAGGACTGGCCAACCCGCTCCCCCACGGGGCGTTTTGTTAATGAGATCTTAATGCTTTGTCTAGTTTCATTCACGATTGAGATAAATTAATATTTCCATTATTTTTTTACACTGTAAAAACGTCGAAAATCAAGCAAATAGTAGATTTCAATATACATATACTTGATTTATTTTTGACCAAGTCATTGGGGGCATGAATGGATTCAATTATACTTGCTTTTCCGCCTAACTGACATTGGATATCAATAGAGGATACGTTAATGCTTGTACTTATATATTCACATTCCGAATATGTTAAATATTTATCTGTTTTTGCAGACCTTTAAAACAACCAAAACAATCGTGAAGGAGGTAGACTCTCTTGAGTTAGCTATCCCTATAGTAATGCGCATGCGCATTGACAACTGTCAAGCTCGCCAATTAACCGGAATCTTTACGGAAACGGACGAATGAGAACAATACCGAGTACCTGATTTTATGTGGATTGTGATAGGTTAAGGTCGAGCTTCATTTCCCTGTACTTTGTAATCCCAGACTGAATCCCACTGTAAAATGTATGCTGGTTACATTTAGTTTAACATTCAATCGTTGCCAATAAAAGTGATGTCTGTTTGAGTTATGTATTAATTAAGGTGATTTCACGTGTTAATATTTATTTACTCAAAAACGTGCAACATATTTCAAACCAAATCGTTTCATTATATCGACCCATGACATAAAGTTTTTTACTCAAACAATGTTACTGATTTTTTTTTTCATGTTAGACGAATATTACCAAATGACAATTACGACTTGGAGTGTTTTTCTTAATTTACTAAATGTTATAGCATTTTCGGCGCACTTTAACTAATCCGGAGTCAATTATTGATTGTTTGGTAGCTTTAACATCTTGCAAATAAGCATCTTCCTATGCAAGGGTCAGTATGTGTAAGACGACGCTTCCACAATACTATCTCTTGATGTAAATCGAAGGGAAAACGTGGCATAAATTTCATTGGACTATAGTAGAAACATGTAGGCTAATCAAAAAGGCGTTCACACATCAAACAAACAAGCTTGGTGCCACTGCCAATTGACATGTCTGTGATGAGGCCAGGACCTGTTAATGGTACTAAT
This sequence comes from Mopalia kennerleyi, assembly GCA_034783855.1. Lineage (NCBI taxonomy): Eukaryota > Metazoa > Mollusca > Polyplacophora > Chitonida > Mopaliidae > Mopalia > Mopalia kennerleyi. The sequence continues at coordinate 9,852 of JAVFBX010227453.1, read as the reverse complement.
ATCGTGCATGTATATTACAAAAATAGCCTACTTGTCGTCCTGTGTTTAGACAGTCTCTTTCTTATTCTAAGAAAGCCCTCATCTGATTGGGTTAAGTAAAGAGAGGTCACCCGAAAGTAGCCGTGGTCAACTAGCTAACTCGGTGCAGATATTTTAAGAGCCTCTCAGAAGATGGTTGAACAGCATGTCAATATAAGCTGTCATTTGTGACTTGCATACTTGCTGAAAAGAGGCGCAACATGGTTAATGTATTATTCAGGACCAATTTGCCTATGGTAGCCAGTAATATCTCGGGACAGGCTCATCTCCATTTGCATGAAAATTTGCAGTATTCATGATATATGTAGCCATATTACATCACACAATTACTCAATTTTTTTTAGAAATTATATTTCATTTGAATATTTTTTAAAATAATATTGGATGTTTTTGTAAAGCTTGCGCTGTCTGTATAACTTCACACAATTGAATTCGCAAGAATCATAATCCAGTCTAATCCAAGGTGATTTTTTTCTCGTTACAACGTTTTGAACGTACGTGCTGTAACATAAAGAACCCGAAAAGCCGCTTCAAATCGATACTTTGTGGGCGAAAAGATAATACGGTATTATGATTATTGGGAATTAGTTGGTGTAAACAAGTTATCCGGAACTTGCGAGGTTTACATAATCATCAATAATTCCCCGTAGCTCCTATTTCAGAATTATCGATGAGGCTGTTTTTAGATCATCGGTGTGAGCAGACTGGACAATCCTTAGCATCACATTCAAAGCACGGATCAAGTGGAGTTCAGCATCAACTAGCGTAGCTTCCTTTCCGTCCCGTATCCTTAAGGATTTTCAATGTGATTGTCTTCGGGATGGCCAATCAGTGTTCGAATGTTTTAAATATGGCGGTTATGACGTTACGATAACAGGGTGACGTCACTTTATGGCGCGGTAAGGCAGCCTGCCTATACTTTTACATTACGGGTTGTTGGGTTTCAGGAAAATATAACTTTAAAATTGTAAAAAGACTATTTTAAGCTATGGGAAAATGAAATTCCTATGATTTTATTAACGTTTACCTGTTAATTGGTAAAATTCCCTATTCCGCCCATGTTAAAAATCGTGAATTGGCCCTCCCTTTCCGTAAAGCGATAACGCCATTTGGCAAAGGGACGTCACTGTGTTGTCGTAACGTCATTATTAAAAACTCCATACTCAAATATTTTTTGATGTTATGGATCTAATGCTGCTCAGTACAGAAGATAATCTTTTTCAAGATGCCGCAGCAAGATAAAACAACTTTTGAAGAACCACGCAATTGTCGAAGCCCTAGAACCAATGTATGCTTATTTGCTACGCTTGATGCTAAACATTGAATCAGCATATCCCTAACAAAAATGTCTTATATGATCTCTAAGGAATCCTATAGATTTTATAATTACCATTTAAGATTTTGTTATCCGTTAGGATGTTCAAAGTTGAAAACAAGTTTTCGGACTAAATCGTCTCAATCGCTCACTTATCAAAACTTTTTTTTTATCTTTGAGACAGGGTTATATGGTGTCACCATAATATAAATTAAGGTAAAAACAAATATAAATTTAAGAATATATTTAACATTAACACGAAACATTTGTACGGAAATCGCATAAGAATAATGTAAAGTGTTGTGTATTGTGGCAAATGGCCTTGTAGTTAGTGTATTATTTGGTATATTATAGTTATAAACATACAATAAATACACGGGTGCGTATATGCGAAATCTGATTAAATCTCTGTATCAAAAGAAACAACACTATGATCCAAGTTTAGATCTAGCACAAATAATAGTCTAAAGCGTACAAAAAGACAAACATGACTATAAAATCATTTGAACAATTTAACAAATCACATATTATTAGCTTAGCTCATAACTCTAAACAGCTCAGGCCATACAATTTAGCAAAATACATGGAAGTACTCAATGTTTCTTCATATTTCTCGAAAGAATCGTTAATCTCTGCTATACCTATTTTTCTATTGAAATATGGTCAAGAATTATGTGCAATAAGTTATGGAATTGTAGGCTTTGTTGGATTAAATTTGGTTTGATAAATATATTGCTTTGAAATAACTGATATGGTCTTCAATAAATGCTCTTTACCATCCCAGCCAAACAGAATTTTATAGTTTGTATGTTCAAGTGTAGTGTTTCTCGCAATACTGATAAGACCTTGTAACTTGTGTCAGATTTTCTTAGTAACTTCACACTACAAGAACAAACGCTCAATGGTTTCTTTCGAGCTAGATCAGTAAGAGCAGAAGTCGTTTTCGCTTTTTCCTGTTTTATACAGAAACACATACTATATGTATGCCAAAGTTTGTATTGTATTATAATTGTCACATCTTGTAATAAGGGATAATTTGGCAAATACAGTCAGATTTTTATATATATTTTGTGTCACATTTTCATCTCCAGTACAACAGTTTATTTCCCTTTGTTATGTGAACTGGTATATATGTTTGTCCTTAGAGTTTGTTATGCAACACAGAACTGAAATAAGGTGATAAGTATCAAGGTAATGTCTTGAAATGGCACACCAGCGAGAAGGAAATACATAACTCACACAATGCAGTAATCAGTTGAAAGCCAACCCAATGTTTAGGAGTTTCATATTTTAAAACTTTTGTCTGGTAAGATAAAGCCGAATTACCAAAGCTGATGGAAATAAGTTCTTCACTCCCAGACAATCTCTCCTGGTGCCGGAGATCTTAGTATTTATCCTCTGTTAACCTGACTGTCACTAGGAGATCTGTCTAATACCAAAAGATCTCCTCCCTCGGGTCCACTCATACAGACTGATCTGTCTTCATCACCGTTCAATCCACTGACAGTCTTACGAGTAGGGGCTACAGATGTCATTTATAAGCAGTTGATCGGGGTTTTACGCCGTACTAAAGGTTATTTCACTCCCATGACGGCTTATCAGCAGTTGAGTCAGCCGCAAATTACGCGGGGATTGTATCAGATTACAACCTAATTATCCGTTAATGATAGTGGTGGTTCTATGAAACCGGTAACCAATATCGTTACGATATGTATGAAGTTAGCAATTCTGCAATATAAAACAAAACATTTACGAGTCTTGAGCCTGGGATTGTTTATCAACCTCCCATGGCAAGTATGATACAACAGATAAATCAACTAGGGATAAATATAGTGTTACATTTAAGACCAATTCCTAACTGAATGGATCAACGTAAAATTATTATTTTTATAACTACCCGGTTAAAATCACCGTCGTCCCAAGACCAATCTCAGACTGACGTTCCTGTTGATGCAACTTTTGCTATTCAATATTTGTTTCTTTTTTATTGCCACTTAGTTTTTTGGTAGAAAAAAAGAAAAGTCCGCTTCGGATTTGACTACGTCAAGGGCGACTTTTTAAGACAACCGAGAGATTTTTCATTCACGACCAGCATGCCATTCTAAAATGTAGTCGATTCGACTTCCTACGTCGAGACATGGACTCTAAGATACACCCCGAGCCATCTTGTTTTGCACTTCTTTTATTTGTTGGTCTGTAGTATATGTCTCTCTCAAATATTGGTGGAAATTCATGCGCAATGGCCAGACATAGCGCACAAGAATTGTCTTAGTCTCGTCCACTATAGAAATTCTCGCGAGAATACGATTGCCATCAAGCTTGTGGTGCATAAGTATAAACTGGAAATAATCTCCAAAATAAGCCTTTACTTCCAATTAGACGGACATCATTCAAGTATGTGTGCTATTTGACCCTTTGAGGTCTTGAGATTCTTTTAGCACTTTGATCAAGTTATTTCTGTCTCGTCCTTGGGATTAAATGATTTATATTTTTATTGGCTATCTTGAATAAACACAGAACCAAACAGATTACACCAAAAATCATGTATTTGTGTAACCATCACATTACTTTGCAGTTCAAATTAAGATTTGGATTGAAACCTAATGTATCAATCATTAAAAGTTTTAAAACCGCATTTCAATCAACATTTAAGAAATCTTGTGGGATTTAAAGGGATGTCGAAGGGAATAGTGTAACTGGTGTACTGCAATGTTGAGTTTACTGTTATTTTAATTTTATTTTTAAGATAAAATAATTTTTCATTTAATCTCAGTATTTCGTTTATACAAATCGAACGTTTACCTGGCTGGTTACTTTAGTTTGAGACTAGCTTATAAATATAACCAGTTTTAAAATTTCGTTAAGGCATGACGCCATTATATCTATTTGATGGCTTATTTATCTCCATCTTTCACTGGAAACAATATTTATGTATTCAAATTCAACTTTGTAATTCATCTATTTATTAAAATGAGAACTTTTCATTTCCATTACCTCCAGTAGGCATGTGTTTTAAAGGCCTTTTTAACAGTAATACTCTCCAGGAAATGTGATTCTCGAATGGTTTTGTTTTTAAGGTGTGTTTGTGACGTATATGGTTAGGTGGGAATGATTAATTCCACACGGCTGAAGGTTTCTGGAGACAATACGTCGATTACGGTAAACTGCCAATGCTTTTAAAGAACTCAAGTGGTTAATAATTTAGCGCAGCATTTAGCAGGAAAAAAACATGAGCTTCATGGCTTTCATCTATTTCCAAACCCTACTTCACTTGAGCGTTATGTGCCAGACTGTCATGGGAAATTTAAATGTGATTTTTTGGTTTTGATGTAATGCTTTCACACCAAAGCTGTTAACATCTAGACACAATTGGTAAACGTAGAGTGCATTGTCTTCTGTGAGACTAAAAAAATTTGTTTTGCAATCAGCAACGTAAGTAGGTGAGAGCTAATGCAAGCAGAGGCCATACGTCCTGTTCATAAGCATTGACGCTAAAGTGATCAGTCAATTATCATAAGATCAATTTCTCCTTTCAAAATCTCTATGTAACAAAGCATCAAAGACCCTTATTTGTACAATACGCCATTAAGCTTGTTATGGACTAGGCCATACGCACAAAAAGCTGACTTTCAGACAATGTTAGTAATGTGGAGTGGACATTACATTTTTGTTTCTTTCTAACTTCCGAATAATCTACTTTCGACAAGTTTAATTTCCCTTAAAGGTAAATGATCAATGGCGCCCAAAAACTACTGGCTTAAGAGAAAGCCAAAGCTAAGAAAAAAAGTCCTACACACTGCGCGGGAAAAACCTTTCTTGTTAACCTTTTAACCGAATAACCGCATACAGGAATATAGGGTGTACCCGTATGAATTATCTCTTTACCAAATAGTTTCGCGAGTTTCATAGTTGTTGTTATTAAGCATGGACCATTTGTTCTTGAGCATGGACCATTTGTTCGAAAGAGTATTAGCCGCTAGCACCAGATTAAATCACGAATAGCGGATAAGAGATATACCTTCAACATGGTTCTACGTCATCTACTAGAGGATTAAATCTAATAGCGCTTCGAGCAACTGGGCCCAGAACAGTAAAGGCTTGGTTGAAAAAAATTTCTTTCCTATATGTCATTCGAAAAACAAATAGATTATTACGCGCCAATCATCGCCACATTTGCCTTGTTGAACATAACTTGTCAGACATAAATTATGACTTAATTTTGATTCGAACAATTCGGACATTTGCGTTTATCTTTATCGGCCATGGTCTTGTCCATTGGATAATATAACGTAGCCCTTTTGGTCGATGTTGTGTTTCTATACATCTACAACGCCTTCATTTCAACCTTTGTCTGATTTTGCTATATAAGTGCTTGTTCTTTTACGATATCATTATTTTGACGGCTTTACGGATAACCGATGTCTCCTGTCATGTACAGACTGCCTCCAGCAGGCAATTTGTGTTTTACTTGATAAGCTGAGTATATATAATCTGGTGGGGAAAAAAGTTGTGCAAGTCAAATAAATGTTAAGATATCAACCGAATATACCAACATAATAACAATCCGAGAACATTTCAATCTTGGCGACCTCAGGATTACATACTTTAAAGTAGCACAATGAATATAGGGCTATATAAATTCCTCCGCCTTAGCCCTTCGTCCGTCCGACCTTTCTCAACCCCCGGTTAAGATTGGATATTGATCCGCCGCAATCATTGGCCTCTCCAAACATATATCTGTTTTGTTTTAGATACACTAAAAACAATGATTAGTTTTTTTACTTTCCCGCAATATTTCTTTTCTGATGGTTTTTAATGCTATTATTGCAAAGGCAGATAACTCTCGGAGAGAAACTCAAATAAAACTTAATTTAAACGTCAGGAAAGAAAGTAGGAGATGGATTATGTGGCTTTCGAGTAAAAAACTAAATTAGAGTAAAATTAGATTTATGTTTCGAGAGGCCGACGATAGCGGTGGATAGATTTCCAACCTTCATCACGGGTTGAGATAGGCGGGACGTAGGGATAAGACGGAGCAGTTAGCCATATTCATTGTGCTAACTTTAAAGCAGCTGTTCTACAAAAGTTCAGAAAGCCAAGAAATAAGCTCGAGAGGTTGCTGAACAGAAAATCATAAAACTGTTTGACGATGTCATTTAAGGACTGTTTTAATGTCCCACTACATAGACTAGCTACATATACACATACACTGATAAAGCTACTATTGCGGCTTGGGTCCATGGTAACGTTAGGTCATCTGCAACCTAGTGTCTTTCATAACGAGTGTATTGGTTGGTGTACGTACATATATATCTTACTGTAGAGGTTCAGGCAGTTACCTGAAGAAACTGGTATACACTACCAGCGAAAGCTAGTGTGACTGATGGTTAGTCTCAGGTGCTATCTCATCATTATTGTAGTTTGTTCACATAACACAATAATTGTAATATAACTGAGTATAAAACAATAGATTTTGATGAGTTTAATTTTGTCACATTTGCTATGTTGCCTCACACAGGCCTTGACTTAATTTTCAACCTAATCTTTCGGACCTTATGGTACGATAAACAGCTTTCTCAACCAAGGCTGTTGTCAATTTGAGAGGTTTGTGTAACTTGTTTCCGTAGAGCGTGGTCCTCTTGTTGATGTCGTGACAAAATGACATTTGCACTTTTCTTATCAAGGTTTACTAAGTATTGTTCTAGATAAAATTCTGTTTTGAAAATACAATAAAATACCCCCTTAGAAGATTGTGTACAATAGTTTCTCCATTTTTGTTGGTATTGGTCTTGTAGCACCCTCTCCACAGTCATTGCCAGCGATTTACAGTTGTTTACAGTTTGTGTGTCTCAAACATAATAAAGTCCCACTTGGTACAGAATGTATTTAATTTTTTTACGACGTCAGTATACGGAGGTAGATTAATGAAATAAACCAATCTCATATTATGAACTGGCACCGAGCCCATCAGACAAGTTATGTGTTAAATGGCAGGCTGAGTATAGAATTAACCGGGTCTCCGTCTAAGCTCATTTCTATTACAATGGCATTTCCCGCATTATAGACTATAGTGACATGTCTAGATTCATATTATATTCCTCAGCTTCGGTCTGCAGCATAATAACTGGGACTTTTAATGAACGATTCATGTTTTTCTTGCCGCCTGCTCAGTTAATTTTTCTCAGTCAGATTGATCAATGTTGAAGTCTGATATAACCTTACCCAAGCATAATTACATTGAATGCGTGTATATAAAGTTTAATGGCCGAGTATTTTAAATTAATTAATATCAAGACTAGAACCGAGACCAGTCGAGAGTAGACAATAATGACATACTTGAATATTATAAAATAGTTTAATTGTTGAACAAGGCGTGTATACACGTTCATTTATATAGATAACAAAACCATATTACTTGTGAGATTCTATTTTCTACCGCTCAGAATGATGTTAGTGATTCCAATACGCTTTTGGCACAAATTGGGCCTTTTAAGAACCTCTCAGAATACCTCTATGTCCAAGGTAGATAACATTAGTGTATCTCTGACAAAAAAATGACAAATTTATAAATTTAAGAGTATCCTAATTACATAATTTATAATGTACGACCACGATCAACTTAGCATGAAATAAAATAAACGCAACTCCGAATATTGCCACCATAAGATGTATGTTAAACAACACAGATTTATATACCTTTCAGTTATGCAACCTTTTTTTCCAAAGAATTACATACAAAATATCTACTTACATAACACAGGAATACTATATACTGATATAATACATAAGAGTTAAGATCGGATGGAGACTAGAAGAGCTTACTATAATCAGTACTGGGAATGTGGGATGGGTATAGTTGCCGGTAACTACAATCTAAATTGTCTTTTATTCAAGAAATTTTGGCTGACAAAAAACCAAACACCTACTTTAAGCCATGGCTTTAAAGCTTCAACAATTAATTATTTTCATCTAGTATGGATGAAATTATGTCAATCGCTCTTTTATCAAAGATTGGGGTTAGGGATAATGTGCAAAAGACAACGACATATCTTGATCCATGTTTTGCGTCACATGTTCATCCCCAGTACAATAGTGTATTTACCTTTGTTATTTGAACTGGCATATATTTTTGTCCCTACCGACATTAACTGATAAATATAACGGCAATGTCTACTAGAGGCGGAACTGTGAAAAGGAAATAAATAACTTTATAAGCGAAATCGTAAGCAGCGTTTTAATGGCTTAAGTCCTCTGGCTAAGGAAACGCTTCGCATTTTGGATGTGCTCGTGTCAATTATTGTTGGAATACATCGCCGTCATTTAAGTGGAATACTCTTAAGCACGGCGTAAAACACCAATCAACCAATCAAATCAAGCAATGGAATGACTTGACGGTGAAAAAAATAATACTGAATGAGCGACCAATCAAAACGCAAGAAATGAGGGGAATCACCCAAAGTCGTTCCTACAAATCGTACTGTGAGAATGCACATTAAGACATTTACAAAAGTGTGCCCTACGTCATAATAGTTAAGGTTTGTAGAAGTCTCATTCAGCGCTGTAATCAGTGTGTGTTTGCCAAATTAGCGAGGTGACAGTCAAAACCAATGTTAATCATGCTTTCAGTGTTTTATAACAGTCGTCATATAAACCCAAAGCTGGCGAAAACTTCTGGAAAGTCTCCCCTGTTGCCGGAGATCTTTGTTTTTATCCCCTGTTAACCTTACTGTCACTAGGAGATCTGTCCAATACCGAAATATCCCCTCCCGCGGGTCCACTCATACAGACCGATCTGTCTTCAACACCATACCCGCATTAGCGAGTATTTAGATTTAGCAGCAGTCGCAATCAGTAGTGAATTCCGAGAGAATTTTAACAGATTACTGGCTGAAGTCACCTAAAGTTATGGTCGTGTTTATATGAGACCAGAAACCAAGCTCGTTGCGATCTGTATGTGTTAGCTAAACTATTAATATAAAACAAAACATTTTGTGCCTATATGGATCGAGTAAGCGGCAGCCTGCTTGCCGTGGTTGACGTTACGTGTCGGAGGAGAATAAGATCCTGGTGAATGAATGGCTACTTGGCTGGCTAATGGGAACCACATAGCCATTTTGCCCTAACACGTCACTTTGGCTAAATATTCTCCTACAATGGCGGCGGTCAGATTAGCCAGATTTGATCAAACGGCTGGTCACGCCGAGCCCTGCAATGATCAATTATTAATTATATCTTATATATCCAACCTGAACAAAAGTAAAATTATCCACAAAAAAAAACAAAAACATCCTACCTTAATTTTTTATATTTTTGGTCAACAATATGGAAAAAAAATCAAATTTATGTTTAAGTTCCGCTTGTAAACAATGCCCCCCTCAGCTGAACATGATGTTGGTCCCTTGTGTCGGCTGTATGAGGGACCTTGGGAACAATTCCACCCTCAGCTGAACATGACGTTGGTCCCTTGTGTCGGCTATATGAGGGACATTGGGAACAAT
>JAVFBX010227442.1:0-11012 GCA_034783855.1 Mopalia kennerleyi | reverse complement strand
CACCACCACCACCACCACCACCACCTTCGGGGGCACCAGGACTTCACCAGAGGTTAGCAAAATATACCATGTTGCTTGAATACCAGCATTGAAACTTGATCAATAGAAAGTTAACTGATAACGTAAAAATAAAAATACATCATCCAGCAATGCAGAGGGACCGCGGCTCCCTACTCCCTCCAGCATGTTACAAGCCATTATAACGGTACCATTTCTTTCCATGCCTTTATTATTATTAATTTATAGATCTGTTCAATTTTCCTTGAATGCTTATTTTCCTGTAGCATATATCTATATATATATATTGACTGATATCAGTACTAGTATGGGTATCGAAATAACACTTGAAAATCAAACTGTATTTATTCGTTAGGGTGCAATATATACAATAAAACAAATGCACAAGTTACCACTGTAGTACCATAACTCTTCAGTCAGGTCATTGGATGTACAGCTGATTTATCTACAGCACTGTTCATCAGTCTAATTAACAGCTCAGATCGTGTTTAATACCATCGCCCTGAAATTTGAATGAAGACTGGAACAAGTGAACAATAAGAGTAGCACAAATGTTCACAATAAACGAGCCTCCTTACAGTTGAGCCTATTCTGTGGAATTCGTACCTGGGTGATGTGTTGCCTCGTTATTCTTTGATGCTATTATAATTGATACAGCTACCGTGTATTAAAGTAGTACTTGGTGGACAAGAAACACACCACCAGAAAAAAGTTTATATCATTTATAACAAATATTCCTATTTTCTATAAACCTCGTCGTTTTTGTCTAAACGCGGTCAGTCCAGTGCCTTCATGTGCGTTATTTTATCCAAAATAAGATTGAGTTTTGAAAGGGATCATCTATCATTATAGCTATAAGATAGCTGCCAAGAGTCAACCAAGAATAAGGACGATCAGTTTAATATGACGGTAGACTGGCCCCACCAATCACCATAGCATAGAGGTTAAAATGGGATTGTAAATATGCCTCAGTAAACATTTTCTATCGATTTCCAGAAAATATTTAACTTCTATCATATCGAATCAAAACATGAATATTTTGAGTTCCTTTGCTACATCGGTGTATGGTATTAGAAATGGCTTTTAGGCAAAGAGTCCGATTGACTTCCACCGAGTGTATTACCGTCCATTTTGGGCATAATTTTTGGCTCCGTACATCTGAAGCGATTTTGCTGATTCTCCGATGTTACAAGAAGTGATGCATGATACAGGACTAGTATTACTTCCAACCACGAAACAATCATTTTGATCTAAATAGTTCGGCTCTTATTTTCCATCCTCGAGAGAATGGCTATACCCAGTGAGAGCCCCATACAAATTAGTTTTTGGTTTTGTTTCTTTGTTGTAGTTTTTTGTTTTGTTTTTTAGGTTTGAGAAATTTTATGTGAAATTTTCAAATGAGGACATCACTCTCCTGCACATGCGTAGGGAGTTAACGGCGATAAAGTTTAATTATATGATCCATCAATTTACGGTCGTGCCATAATAAAGTTTATATACCAATAGTGTTTCCCAGAATAATGCCTGTTATAACCCACTTAATAACTTTCCGTTTTCACAGAATTCAATCAAGCAAAACATATTGTATTTAAGCGTAACTGCAATGTCCTCCTGTTACCAGTATTTGCTTAGACAATTATTTTACTTCACCTTAAAGGTGAAAATTAAATAATATTACGCCCGTAATTATAATTTTACAAACCGGAAGTGACGCTGTGGTGCATGTGGCACACAATAATAACATTATTCCATATGCTATAGCTACGATAAATCTATCATATCCGAGTCCAGTTCTTCTCAGAATTTTTCTATCGGGCAATATTATTACCGTATAGGTTTGTACCAAATTATTCTAAGGAAGAACTAGAAGCCAGGAAGAAAGATTAAAGTTAAAGAACGGCAGATACGGCAGTGTGTAGGCCTAGACCCGAATACTTATATATTACTATTATACAGTCAATATACAGGCCTAGCAGTACGAAAGACAAACATTGGCATGGTGTAATGACCTGAAGTTTCAGATCTTATGATCTGAAAACGTAAAAATAAATGCAGAAATCCCCTCAAAAAGGACAGGAAATCTTAATTCAACAGGTGTAAGCATGAATGGGGAACTAAAACTGTCCATATCAGTACTCAGTTCAGGCTATTTATTTGAGATACCTTTACTGATACTGGGCCGGGGATCAGTGAAAAGCTCAGCGTCTTAAGCCCGTTGACTCGCTGGACCCGAGACAAAACTGCCCTGCCTACTTTCCGTCTGGCGTCAACGCACCTCGCGCTTCGCGATAGCACTTTCCGAGCTTTTTGTCTGCGCAAAATGGAAACACACACGATATATACAACATTCTTTTTTAACTTAATTTTGTTTGCTCGGCCAATTCATGGTGAAGCTCCCTTTCATAATCGGATGGCACAAAACGTGTAACGCACACTCTGTAAAGTTCGTTAAGCTGTCAAAAATCTGTCAAAAAATCCTGTCAAAAAGCAGGAAATCTTTGTTTCTGATTTTTACCAGCCACTGCCTTCAAATAGAATCTCTCAGGAAACAGTGAAACGTAATTCTTTTTTCAATAACCAATTCACAATTCTCACAGTCAGGGACTACGCAGGCAGGCAGAATTTCTGTCAGAAATGACATATTCATATTTTTAACAATGCAATAGCATACGATATGTTGTTGGTCAGTTGCACCATGTACGTCACTTCCGGATGGAATAAGTTTAATTACTGACTTAATTTTAATAAGTTCCTTGATCTGCTATGTTACTAAAATTGTATTTAAAAACGACCAAAACCGTCTGTAAAACCGCGTGCCTTCTCCTTTAAGGAAATGTCTTGAAAAGTAGCAGGAGAGAATCTTTAAAATGTATTATTACAAATATTCGGTCTCTTGGGATACAAATGTGCATTTGGATAGATACATGCGCAGTGTGGCCAATCGATCTTGATCACCTATATTTCAAGAGAAAACTCATGTAGTGCGTTGCGCAATTGCATTACCGGAAATAATCGATTTTATATCAATTGATTGCGTCTTGGACTGTAAGACTGGTTAGTTTAGAGTTCGTTTGGCTTTCATATTGCACTATTTGCATTAAGGAATTGTTTTTCAATAGTATTAGCATATTCCCAAGAAGTTCAACTGTAAATGAAGTATCCAGAACCGGAATTGTGAGAGGGTAAATATGATTTTGCTAACAAAGAGACTCAGTACGTGTTGTGTGTAATAAACTAAGTTAACACCGCCTTCTTAAACAGCCAGAAAGCCCGGACAGCTGATTGGGTAATTTAAACCTCTCTATCGCAAACCCCATATGAGACGTTTTAGCTGCTTGGTCACCATGAAATTTAATTACAGACTTTCAGCAAATATGTTAGCCTGGATTTATCACGGATCGACTGGCACAGCCTCTACCTATAGGTCTCGATTGTCAGCCTTTGTCATCAGCTGTGATTCAAAGCCTAGCACTATTGACTAGTTGTATTCTTGTCTGCAATCTCCCATCGCCTTCAAATTAGAAGAGTGAAACCTGACATAGTTTACCACCTTCAAAGCTGGTTATATTCGAGTGCCATCGAATGAATAAACTCGTTTATTGATAAAGTTCTTCATAGTCGGTCCAGAGCAAATGGAAGAGGTTTATCAATAAAAATAGCCACTGAGCTCGATACAGCGACGAACTCGAGCGCTAGTATTCTTTTGTTATACCTATGTGAGGATCAACCTAAAAGCCTCCACACAAAACAGAAGTCGTTGCCTTCGTTAAATCGATATGAACGTAATGTCAGATGATTAACTTTAGAAAAGCCAGCTAATTGACCCGGTTGATTGAGTTACTCTCCCAAAGCTTATAGCTGTATATCTGGGACATGTTTAAACACATTCCCCGCAAATGTGGATTTCTTGTCCGCATTTAGCGTACATCGAACGAAATATGCCAATATATTTGTTACCCCCTATTGCACATAAATCAACACAATCATATTTGACTATACGGAGAACACTGCAACATTTTAACATCCATCTGAAGACTGTAACAGAAACATAATTCTGATGAGGCTATGAATAAGGTCGGCTTCAATGGTACTATGTAGGCTTAATGTAGTTCATCTTGATATGTTCTATATGCCATACACTTATATCTGCTCTGCTTGATCTCAACAACCAATTATTATTTATCTCTTATCTCTGCCGTATTTCATCAAATTTTAATGTGAATAGGGACCACCAATTATCGGATGGAAACCATTAAACCAATTTCCCTAACTTATTTTGTTATGAAGGATAGATGTATTCAGGGTTGTTATGTAACCAAATGAAAATAAACGTTTCTAAAAGATTCCAATCCAAGCGAATAGTAAAAGATAAATTCCATTATTTTGTTTTCCAAACTCTGAGATGTATTCAGAGATGCTATACGCTCAAATGAAAAGACAATCACGATTAAAAGCATCCATGGAATAACGTGAACAATATAAACTCCGTTATTTTGTTTTCCACGGTGTATTCAGAGAGGAAATATTTCATTGTAAGATAATATTATACTAGCAAGTTAAATTCCGTTATATTGTTTTCCAATTTGTCAGAAACACATTCACAGTTCAGGCAGTTTACACGGTAAACAATTATAACTGTTAACCAGGAAAGTTAGAGGCTCTGGGATAGAATCAATTTTAACTTTGTCACTATTATACCACGTCTTGTAACCGCCGACGTTAATAGGTGTATGTATCGTGTAATTATCTGATACCGATCCTTTCCAATAGCTCGGTGGTATGCCAGTGTAGGCCGGTCAGCGTCACAGGGTTCCTGACGAGGAAATCTAGTGGATAACTCTATAATCGGCTCGGATAAATGAATCGTCATCAACTTCGCTTATTTGTCATTTATACGTTATATTCCACCCATGTTCGCACATATACAGCAAAGGATTGTGAAAATAAAATTAAGTTGTTTTCTATTCTGAGGGTGGCAAAGAATGTGGGGTACCTCTGAAGAAATAATTAACGTTTCAAAATGGAAGCCGGGCCCTTTAAGATACTGAAGATGTTAGCGGGTTGTGTTAAACCGATACTAAATTAGTCACCATTTATAAAGATACGTGGCTGTAAAAGATCCGCACAATATTTCCGATAATTTAGTTGAATGGGCATATATCGATAAATTAAATAAAAATATTAAGTTTTGACAAATAAGTATTTTAGTGAAATCGTAAATGTACACTCAGTTTGTAATAAGTTGGTAAATTGTCGCTGCGTGTTATCAGCCAGACGTCCGATTTAATGATCCAGTAACAAGCAGTGCCGTGATCAAGTGAAAATAGCCTCCGAGGAATTAACGAATTAGAATTATTCTAATCCATCACGAGTGTCGTTAGTGGATTTAAAAATAGCGATTCCCAGTTGTGAATATTAAAAGACGGTAACATTGAGGTTTGTCTGTGTACAGAGCCAAATCAAGAGGCATGATCACTAGAAAATTGATAACAATTCAGTGACTGATTTATTTTAATGTCTAATTGGCACCGTTATTAAGGAATAACAAATTTGAGTTTGACGACTACTGGACAAATCGTTAAATAAATAAAGATTTTAAACATGAAACAAGAATTTGAAAAACCACTTGCTAAGTATAGATTTTTCGCGGATTGTCTCCAGGGGTCCAAGGCCGTTGTGGTTAGAATATCTTGTCCCGTGAGTTAACAATGATATACATATGGATTTTGCCCCATCTGTCACCCTCCGAACATCTCCAGGAAAGGATGAGAACAATAGATAACATTTCTCCACAGTATTGATGGCGCTAATCTTACACACAGCTCACGTATTCAGTCAACTCTCTATTCACACAGTTACAAATACTTTCTGTGTTCAAAGACGGGTAATTCGAAGTTGAAATAACACCACTGTCACCAGCAGAAACTTTAGCAGTGACTGGGCTGCATGTTTGCTGATTTTCTTCTACTTTGTCCGACTTTAGATGAAGGGACACGTGCCCATTAGGTTTAGGGTCCTTGCTGATAGATGCGCTTAGAACCGGTCTGCGAAGTAACAGTTTGTCCTCTTCGCCACTCGACTGGTTTTCCACTTTTCTCCAGTTCCTTTCATAAGTTCGAGAATTTAAACTCTGCGGAACGGTGACGTCACGCTGTTGCTTGACAACAGATGACATTAATCTCATTTTCACATCATTTTGTTCTTTGTACTTTTTTAAATTTGAATTTGTTGCTGAATCTTTTAACCCATCGAAAAAGCCCATTTTGCACGATTCAGGTAGAAGGCACGATAGATGATCCAAGCGGAGCGTAAATATTCCGAATAGAATTGGATTTAGGGCACTATGTAACATGAAAATCATTTCCGTGGCGTGCAAATACTCGGACAATTTGATACGATATGACGAGTAGATCCGGACCAAAGATACCACGAAGTAAGGCGTCAAACAAAAAAGAAATCCAATTATTACGGTCAGTGTTAAAATAACTACCTTTCTCCTGGAACTCGACACTAAGTTTCTGTTGATTGACATTCGTGGGGATACAGCTTGGTCCCGATGTTTACCTGACGAACTTTCATTACCAGACCGACTCCAAATCACCTTCATAATCTTTAGATAACAAAATGTCATGATAATCGCTGGAATGATGAGAATATAGCAAGTAAAAAAGGTGAAATAAAGCTTTCTCTGCCATTCGGCCTGATAGCCTTTACTTTTACAAAAATGTTTAGTTTTACCTTCTTTCACCACGGTCACCTCGATGAAAACAAGAGTCTGTGGAATCGCGAAGACGAAAGCCAAACACCAAGCTATGATCACTTTTGTCCAAATTTTCGGCCTATTCGTCAAAGATTCTAAAGGTTTCACAATCACTTGATATCTGTCTATACTCATGGCGGTGAGAAGAAAGGTGGCGGCGGCCAGTGTTACAATCTCTAGGTACACACTGATTTTGCATATAACTGGTCCAAGGACCCATTCACCAAATGCTATAAACAAAATCTCAGCTGTCATTGTAATGAATGCCACTGCTAAATCGCTTATTGCCAAATTAACAAGAAATACATTCACCCGTTTTATCCTCCGCGACCTTTTGTAAGTTAAGGCGACTATTAATGTGATATTTCCAGCAATTGTACACACAAAAAGGAAAAAAATACCCACTAGTCGACTGTTATCTTGCTCATTCAATCCCGGTAGACTGTTCTCTCCGTCTTCCAAGGAGTCGTTAGTTTGCTGATATGATGCATTGGACGTGTTGACATTCACATCTTTAAGAGTTTGTACGTCAAGCGTAAAAATATCCGTAGGTAAAGAGTTTGTTCCAGGTGAAAGCTGAAATGTTTCATTTAAATTCAGGTATTCCATATTGCACTGTTTGAAGGAAAGCAGTAAACGGGCATTGCTATAGTTGGGCGGTCGGATGGGCAGGCGCTGTGTTCTCTGCCAGTCCCGCTCCTCTCGGACCTGGCTTCTCGGCGCTTCGCTTATTCGTCAGCTGCTATCGACAGCTGCTTACCTCATTGTGGCGATATAATCCTGTGGCCAGCATATCATTATCGAAGGCCTGCAACTACTGCACAAACAGGTATTGCGCGATTACAAAGCTCCGGTAGAGCGGATAGATCGCTGCTGTAACGGTATGCTAGCTCCTTGGATTGCTGTGAATTGTAGTTAATGTAGCTGTCGCTCTGTGGTCTTCACTTAATTCACCAAATTACGAGTTTCACGTGCAGCTGGCATTTAACTAACGATGTCTTCCAGTGGGTGTATATATTCCAGGCGGACCAGTGCTAGTAAGCAAATCTATACAGCTTAAATAAACTGATAACATCTTATGACATCACAATGTAATCGGTTTCGTGCGTCAGTGGGATTGAGTTGTCAATCGGTGTGAGCCCGTAATTATTGAGTCAGAAACAGAGGAGTGGATAGTGAAAGTCCCACCTTGTACCGTGGTACCATTGATAGCCCCACTGGTTAATGCCCTGCCTTTCACGACACTAAGACTTGTTTGTTTACCTTACATTGACATATACCACGGTAAAGGGGCACCCCATTTTACTAATGTGCCGTATCTTAATTTCACAGCTGGCGATATGTATCTTTCCACTAAGCGTTATTTAAGTACCCATGTCCCAAGTTGGCTGATTTGGAAAAACTGATTATAATCAGTTTTGAAATTGGTCTTTTAGAAGTAAATCGATTAATGACCTTGAACATAAAGGAACTGTCCATATAAATTAACCGGTATGTTAAACTACATATTCTCCTTGTATGAAGGACCTGATGGAGCAAAGGAATAATGCTGTGTGGTGACATTATCAGCGCATCCATCTATTTGATGTGGATCTCTTCCAATTGAACATGGTGATTATGTCGGCTGATCTCAGATCAATACACAACATACTAATTAATCTCGGGGGATTTGGGGATCCTCAGAGGCGAAATGGATTGACTCCCCACATGCATATCTAAGACAGATTATAGTCAGAGCACAGATGTACCGATAATGCAATTCGGTTACGAATAGCGACAACTCATAGATGTAGTGACAATGCCTACTTACGATGATACATCAGCGGCATTCGAAGGCGCCAGTGTATTTAAGTAAAGCTGTCCACAGAATTCTACAGGGAGTTTGTGTTTAACGTATGGTAGTGTAGCACGAAACTCTAATGATGCGCGATACATCACTACCGGGAACCTTTAAAACTGCTATAGCCTACATATACGATATATGGAATGCATTTCTGAGTTACCCAGTCGATCATAGTAAATACTGACGAAGACACTTGATTGGACTAAAGTGAGACTAAACATACACACACATATCAAACAGAGCCTTAATCGCAGATTGAACTTTGAAATACATGTAGAATTAGAAATCTCTGAATAGTGTATGTACATCACTCGGCTATGAACATACCGGTAAGGTAACAAATAATATCTACAGCTTTAAGGTTGTGAACTCAACCCCTACTCCTCTTTAGCGACTAGAAATAGAAAACATACTCTCTAAGAACCACATACTCCTCTCTAGCGATCAGAAATAGAAAACATACTCTCTAAGAACCAACTTCTCGTCTTTAGCGACTAGAAATAGAAAACATACTCTCTAAGAACCACCTACTCTTCTTTAGCGACTAGAAATAGAAAACATACTCTCTAAGAACCACATATTCCTCTTTAGCGACTAGAAATAGAAAACATACTCTCTAAAAACCACCTACTCGTCTTTAGCGACTAGAAATAGAAAACATACTCTCTAACAACCACCTACTCCTCTTTAGCGACTAGAAATAGAAAACACACTCTCTAAGAATCACCTACTCCTTTTTAGCGATCAGAAATAGAAAACATACTCTCTAAGAACCAACTTCTCGTCTTTAGCACTAAAAATAGAAAACATACTCTCTTAGAACCACCTACTCCTCTTTAGCGACTAGAAATAGAAAACATACTCTCTAAGAAATCACACTGAACCGCCTATTTTTCAATTAATTGGTAGTTTTATTGAATTGTACATGTTCTTTTGGGGGTTTTTTTCCACAATTCTATAACCAGCGTGTGTACAGATGGGAATTGAGATTGTAAACATACCTGTATTTAGTGTTTAAGCCTAGAGAAAAAAAATTTTGAACGATTTATACTTTGCGCTTTTACTTATTTGTAGCTTTTGTACAATGCGTTTGTGTATACAAGTTACATTAACACCAAAATTTACACCAGTGATTCAAATCTAGCTGTTACGTGATGTCGTATATAGCCAACACATAGCTGGCGACAACCACTTATATGTAAATAGACTTTCTGAGAGGTTTCCGATTGATTCTATCAATTAAAATCAGTTTTAATTTTCCTAAGAAGCCAACACATATTACCACAATAGTATTAAAAATATATATCTGATTTATAATTATTTTTGTGGCTAACTTTCCATTAAAGAGTTGACTGTACGATGAACACCCTCATTTTTTTATAATAAATGTTGCTTTTTACGTTTTACTTTTCCATCAATAAAAGCTTTTTTAATATCTTAACAATATAACACTGATATCTTGTATATTTCCATTTCTTTAGTCCAAACAGACTTGTATTGTAATGGTACGACCTCAGTCCCACATAAACTGTGTTTAGAATGACCTATCCCTTGCAGTGCCTTTCCAACGATGCACCGTACGGAATGTGTTGTAAATCACACAGACAGAAACATCGTCAGATTTGAGTGATTTGTTGCTGTCTGAAGACATTTAAGTCTATGAAGAGAACTAACTGTGACATAATAGCTGATTTATATAGCGTATTGCCATCAGTTCCTTGTCCGTTATCCTCGTTCGATGGCTGACAGCTGCTAGAAGTGCAACTGACATTCTCGTTAGTCTAAACCACCTGGTTGACCGGTCAGACATTTGATGGATGCCTTGTTATACCCCCTAGTAACTCAGTATCCATACACTGGTCACACCTGTTCGTCAAAACATCTATCCAGCTAACTAAACTGATCTATGTCTATCCCGAATTTCAATAAACGCAACGCATGGCTGTTCGGCTTTGGTTGAGGTTGATTGGTTAATCGGTTAGAGGTTGGTTGTTTAATTGATTGGGGTTAATTCGTTGGTTCGGGATGGTCGTTTTTTTGGGTGGGGATGGTCGGTTTATTGATTGGGGTTGGTTGGTTCGGGATGGTCGTTTTATTGGTTGGGGTTGGTTGGTTTGGGATGGTCGTTTTATTGGTTGAGGCTGGTTGGTTCGGGATGGTCGTTTTATTGGTTGGTTCGGTCGTTTTATTGGTTGGTTCGGGATGGTTGGTTTATTGGGTGGGGATGGTCGGTTTATTTGTTAGGGATAGTTGGTTTATTGGGTGGGGATGGTTGGTTTATTGGTTGTGGTTGGTTGGTTCGGGATGGTTGGTTTATTGGGTGGGGATGGTCGTTTTATTGGGTGGGGATGGCTGGCTTATTGGTTCGGGATGGCTGGTTTATTGGTTGAG
>JAVFBX010227431.1:0-11012 GCA_034783855.1 Mopalia kennerleyi | reverse complement strand
AGTATACGCATAAGACTGTTAGTATACGCATAAGACTGTTAGTATACGCATAAGACTGTTAGTATACGCATAAGACTATTAGTATACGCATAAGACTGTTAGTATACGCATAAGACTGTTAGTATACGCATGGCTGCGCCCAGTGAATTGCTACACATACATTGTTTTAGTTCTTTTTTTATTCGTGGCCATATTTTGCCTGGCATTGGATTTACCAACGATGGTAGTTGTGTTAGCGCTTTCTGTATTCATGCATGTGTATTTCTTTGTTATCCCTTATTTTAATATAAATAGTACCAGTAGTGCGTAACAAAATGGTACCGGGCTACTATTTATGTAATAAAACATTAGTACTTGATAACGCACAAGCCTTCCTTGTAATGTAATAACAAATAATGCTGGAGCTGCTCACTCTATAGGCCTACCACTAGCCTTTGGTCAATCATATCGCATTTGACGTCAACAGTTATTATATTATTAACCAGTATTAATATTGGTAATAATAATGAACCTGTATTACAATATTGCCCTTTTATTACAGTATCGATCATTACATTATTGCCCTTTTATTACAGTATCGGTCATTACATTATTGCCCTTTTATTACAATATCTGTGTTACAATATAGCCCTTTTATTACAGTATCGGTCATGACATTATCGCCCTTTTATTACAGTATCTGTAAAACAATATTGCCCTTTTATTACTGTATACAGTATCTGTTAAACAATATTGCCCGTTTATTACAGTATCTGCATTACATTATTGCTCTTTTATT
This sequence comes from Mopalia kennerleyi, assembly GCA_034783855.1. Taxonomy (NCBI): domain Eukaryota; kingdom Metazoa; phylum Mollusca; class Polyplacophora; order Chitonida; family Mopaliidae; genus Mopalia; species Mopalia kennerleyi. Next base: position 10,234 of record JAVFBX010227431.1, on the reverse strand, counting down.
ACAGCGTGTGTTGAAAAACCCCCACCTGAATACAAACCATCTATGAAAAACAAAACATGACAAATTAAATATTTTATTCTGTTGTGTAACATGTCAGACAAACAGTTTCTGTCTCATTAGGACAAGTGCATAACTACCAAGAGCAGCAACATAAAACGAAACTAATACAAAAAGCCTCCACAATAATAACTTGTCAACGGAGATTGAGAGAAGCATATATATACATTCAACATTGGTGAGATTTACATATTCAACATCAATTTCATTAACACAACTACATCAAGTTTAGCCGTAATCATTTATATAGGATCAATTATTCCAAAGAAACATTATAGCAGAAGTCCATTAACTAGAAGTGTGAAACAGCATAATCAGTAGCCTAGTGTAGACAGCATTGTTTCGAAAACGTTCACATTCAACTTCACACAGCGCCACATGTGGCAAACTATTAGGGGAGATAATTCAGCATTGAACTGAACTTTCACTGCAAGCCATTCAATTTGACCAGGTTATACATCGTAATTAGCTTTGTGAACAAGGCCAATAGAAACAATATTGATTTCCTTTTATTGATAACAGGAAATCAATACTGTATGTATTGGCTATGTTCACAAAGCTACATCGTAACGAGAGTGAAATGCGCACGGAATCATGGGAGTATCTGGGACAAAACCATTGACCTATATCGGCCAGTGGACAAAACAAACAAGTTGGCGACTATGATGGATAATGGATTTAACTGATGTAATCTCGGAGGTTAATGGAAGCAAAAATATTACACGAAAACGTGTAACGTTCGCTGGATGTTTTTCTGCGCATGCGTGGAAATCAACCGAAGTACTCTGCGGATTTGTATTTAAAAAAACCCACACCAAATAAGTCTGTTTCTAGGGTAAAATCTCATTTAAACAAAACACTGTTCGTTTTTTATGTATGACTTGTTGCAAATAATTCAAATTTCGTACGCTGTAAGTATTTTAATAATGACGTAGCTCCAATGAAGTCATCATATCAACACCAGAATAGTCTTCAGACGTAAAATATTAACACGTTAATGACAAATTCAAATGATGAAAGCAAATTCATAGGAGTTACCTCTGTTTCGTTATCCGTTTGAAAAGTGAATTGTTAATTCACTATGAACAAATGGGATATAAGGAACATACACACCGAATTTATGAGCCACGACGGGCATCTACATTTTAGCGCGAGTACAGCAAACAGCATGGGAACAGAGCAAACTTACAGTGGACAGCTGCTGTGTAGCCACTGACTTATATAAGTGGGTGTAGCTCATGAATATTCAATATCGTTACGACCACCATTGAAATGAGCTCTCCATCAGAGATTATTTACTGGACGGAAATGGTCGAGGCTGTTCAGACATGGAGTGGCGCAGAGCCGAATTGGTAATCGAAAATTACCTACCTCTTACGACCCTCGCCAATTTAAAATGTAATCTGCGTGAGGTAGAGAATTTTAAACACTTCTGCACACATTATACAGTCGACGTCATCCTATGTCTTATAACATGGACGATTAAAACAATACCGTATGCGGTTTCACACTTGCAGTTAATGCACTTCTGATAATAAATAAATGCAGGTATTTTCAGAGATCCCTCTGTACTAGAGATTTCAGTTAAATTGGCACATAAGCCGGATGTGCGAAACTTGTAGACTGTAAATCTGCTTTAATATCCTTTATGGTTACAATTGGGATAGTTGTGAAAGTATTATAGCATCTAAAGAAACAAGGTGGTCTTCTGAGAAATCGGGATGCTTGCCAATTGGAAACTGTGCTATGTGCTTTTCAACACAGTTCCAAATCCTTAAAATAACTTCCAAAGTAACAATTTTATTGAGGCGATTTCGGTTATGCTGGATGTGTAGAGGTGTGCGGACAACCACAGACACTTGTATCTAGTTAGTAAACATCCGCTACCAGTGTCCGGCTTTGTCATTGAGAACATTGGAGAAAGACGAATCTAAACAACCCGAAATTAAGATCTATTAAGAAACTTGTCTGGGAGAAATTTTAGTTTTACACATGTTTGGGGGGAAAAAAAATGCCTGCTGCAGTGTAGAATCGAGAGCTTCCGGGGCCTAGGCGAAACACACCATTCTTTAATAGATTATGATGTGAAGTTATTTCACTCACGTGACACATGAAAGATTTGCAAACAAATGTGTATATTACCTTCACTTTTATGTGTAACAATCAATTTACAATTGAGATCACAAGGGATTGGGGATTCATTCCGAACTCTCTGCATTGCAACCCTTGGCGGATCCATCGCATATAACCAAAAGCTACTGCCAAGCGTTTGATTTGTTGCTTGGGAATTTCTACGCAACCAATCAGATGCTACATTGTGTTATGAGAGGACTCTGCTAGTAAAAATGACAGCAATAGTCAATAACGAAAGTGGGTGAAGTGTTGATGACAAAAAGATGTGTTGGGGTATTCAACTTTCTCAATGTACCCAGACTTACATACACCAAATCTCCATATATAAATGTGCCAATAGTACTTTACAAAGGTTAAGAAATTGTCAAAACTTGAGTATAACATATATGTTATCAGCGCTTTAACTCGAAACTTGGTCACTTTATCTGCGACCAATCAGCCAAGGGTTATAGTAAAGAGTAGCCTGGAATAAAACTCTTGGCTAGAGAAGATGGCATTGGGGTTGCCGTATATTCAACATGTCTCTAATGCTCTACGCTTTTGGACATGTTATACATTATCAACAAGAATACAAAGTTTTATTTCATTGAAGGCAGTGCATGAATGTACAAAAGACTAGGATTAGGAAGCATAGAACAGTGTACACTTAAAGGGCAAATGGAAATGGATAAAAGCTTTAATATAAATTGAGTGGATCATTTGAGGAGAGCAGTGGTGAAGATGTTTCTGAATTCCATATAAAAATATTTACAAATATGGTAAAAAGGTAAAAGTTCAGCTTTATATTTTGAAGGATAACTTTGTGATTGTTAAAACATTTGATGTGTTTTGGTCTGTGGCATCCATGTAACGGAATTAAACTAGATAAGTTTGCTTATTTCACCCAGACGGCATACTCATGGTTATCCCACTCCCGATATACTCACTATCAGGGGCTTAGCCAGAAATGAGAAGTAGGGTGTCCAAAATGGTAATTTTGCTTCACTTTTCAAATAACTGGGCATCCAATTTTGACAGTTCTCCTATCTCCTACATGTTAAAGTTTCTTAAAACTGGGTGTCCAAATGAGGCAAATGTTCACGTCAGGGTGTCCACTTGGACGGGTAAACGGGTGTCTGCCTAAGCCCTTGCTCACTATTTGGTGATTTGCTTCAGATATTGTGGAGCCAGACAAGACACGGGATTGTGTTTAGGACAGGTTTAGATAGAGACAGAGATTAAAGGTAGTCCTAAATGGTTCACACATAGATTTGTTTGTTTTGTTTATATAGCATTTGCTGCTGCAGAACGTTGAATCATGTCCACAAGTTGTTACGTTGTGCAGACACTACACCTAATTGTTACATTATGCAGACAATACCATTAATTGCAGAATCCTAATATTTATTTGCTTGTTACTTTATACAATTTTCACAATATCTGTTTGTATGATATACTGGTAACATAACACCAAAGTAACAGTCAGTTTGTTCCTCCAATAAGCACATCCTGTTGAATCACTATAAACTGCAGAAATTCTGATCAACCCTCGAGTAACCTTGGTTTGCTGTGCTTCGCTATCCTGGTCGGAGGATGGTTAAATGTGTGCCACTTATTTTGTGATGATTTAATTGTTTTTCAGTAAGATGTAAGGCCATGATTAAGGATTTTTAATGATGGCATGCTTTCCAAATTAGCTCAAGGCCAGGGACAACTCTTGATATCAATGACACCAAACAATGACCAGTAAAAAATAAGAGACATGAGTAAGAGGCTCTGTGATGCCTCGGAGAACTACACGTAAGATCAACAGAACTTCTTTCCACACAGGAGTGAGAGGCTCTGTGATGCCTCGGAGAACTACACTTAAGATCAACAGAACTTCTTTCCACACATGAGTGAGAGGCTCCGTGATGCCTCGGAGAACTACACGTAAGATCAACAGAACTTTTTTCCACACATGAGTAAGAGACTCAGTGATGCCTCGGAGAACTACACTTAAGATCAACAGAACTTCTTTCCACACATGAGTAAGAGGCTCTGTGATGCCTCGGAGAACTACACGTAAGATCAACAGAACTTCTTTCCACGCATGAGTAAGAGGCTCTGTGATGCCTCAGAGAACTAGGTGTAAGATCAACAGAACTTCTCTCCAGCATCCCACCAAAACACATGTCATTTTTCCTATGCATGCATATAATCACCATTGCGATCAAACACTGAACATCTGTGACCCAATTTCATAGGCTTAAAATAACTAGAAACATGTAACACCCGTGATTGCTCTATCAGCAACACTCTACCCACCACTGGCCAGATATCACCATAAACAGGCCTTAGCTGCCAGGGTTTTTAAGCTGCCAAGATGTCAAAATGCATGCCAATGTTTCACCTTGGACATGTCAGTCCAGCTGTCCCAATCTATCCATATTGAAATATCCTATTTCAAACATTGAACATTACAGCAAAATTAGTTCGTCTGTCATGGACAATTTAAACACTTGTTGCCAACCAATAGACAATTCCTTTTTTTAAAGACACTGTACTGAAGGCTAAATCACATCAACAACAACACCGTCATTAAGCTACATATTTTACAGAACTAGATTTTTCTCATCTTCCAGGTAGGAGAGCATATGTCTGTGACACTCCGGAGAAGACCATCTATCATATAATAAATTACACTCGGTCTCACTGGTCAATTCTAACTTTGTTCTTTGGTGACTTCTGATCAACAACTTTGTTGCTTCTTGAGCCTGGAACATACAAAAGACAGAATGACAAATATCCAGAGAGATTATGATGAGGTGATAAAACAAAACTAATGCCTAACATTTTGACTCCATTAAATGAATTGATGATTGATTTGATTGGTTGAATGACTGATTTGATTGGTTGAATGACTGATTTTATTGGTTGAATGACTGATTTGATTGGTTGAATGACTGATTTGATTGGTTGAATGATTGATTTGATTGGTTGAATGACTGATTTGATTGGTTGAATGACTGATTGATGTTTGACAACTTGCTCAATGGTATTTCACTTAAATGACAGCAATGATCATTGAATTTTGTCCTACACCATGCTAAACAATATTTGACTTATGTGATAACCTTGTTCCTCCAAAGAGTGAAAAGCAACGAAACCATGATTTTTTTCGTTTTATTTTTCCAAATTTAAATCAAGTACATGTTTTCGTTCGTTGGCAACTAATCGACTCTGACAGACATTGGTACCTGCCTCAGTATATATTATTGAGTCCTTGGATAAATCTAGGATTACAATATACAGGGATATGAAGCTTGGCCTAATCCACATAAAATCAGGTACTAGGTATTGTTCTCATTCGTCTGTTTCCGTTAAGCGTTCGGAAACTGGTGAGCTTGACAGTTGTCCGACATATGCCAAAACTAATCCCAAGCGACGTCTTGTCACATGGAACAATCCTATAAAGTTTGATTCGATTTCCCCCAGAAGTTTGTAATAACACAAACAGAGTTTGCCACCAGAGTTTGCCACCAGTTGTCCGACACACCCCAAAATCAATCCCAAGCAACGGCTTGGCACATGGAACACACATACTAAATTTCATTTGAATTCAATCAGCGGTTTTCAAGTTAATGTCCGGACACCAAAAAGTTGACAGACCTAACAAACAGAAATGAAATTTAGAGTTTGCCACCAGGTTGCACCACCTATAGTCCAATATTCACCAAAACTAATCCCAAAAGATGTCTTGTCATATGGAGAAATCATATAAAGTTGACTTGATTTCAACAAGAAGTTTTAAAGTTAACAAACAGAAACGAAATTTGGAGTTTGCCACCAGGTGGCGCCACCAGTAGTTCAACACACATTAAAATCAATCCCAAGTAATGTCTTGTCACATGGAACAATCATACTAAGTTTGATTCGAATTCAACAAGAAGTTTTCAAACAACATACAGAGACAAAGGTAAAACATGTTACTTGACATAAGCCAAAATCAATCCCAAGCGACGTCTTGGCACATGGAACACACATACTAAATTTGATTTGAATTCAATAAGCAGTTTTCAAGTTAATGTGCCGAAACCAAAAAGCTGAGGGACAGATGGGCAGGCGGACGGACGGACAGATGGACAACCCCATAACATACATGTAATACTTCCTGTCAAATGATGGGCGTATAAAAACCCTCCCTGTATTTTGTTTGTCGCTTTATTGAGATCTGACGCAATCACCCCCACTATATGGTCTCTTAAATTGACCAATCACCGAGCTGCTTCCCTATTCTGGTTTGTTAAAGTCGAATATTTCTGCCAACATACATGTACCAAAGTTTCCCCACTGCATATTTTTACATGACCAAGGGATACATGCACGCACAATCAACAAATATCAATCAAATAATAAATTTTGAGTGGTATTCCATTTTTGAGACTTACAACCTTAACCAAGTTAACCTGAACACAACGTCAGACAACTTCTGCTTGTTTTGTTCGAAATCAGTGTTTATCATGGCCCCCTGTTATCTGTGTTTTTATTGGACAACTGAAACTGTGACATTTTGTGAACCCCAGTAAGCTTGACCTAATTTAACAGTATTAGTAGAGTGATTGCCTTAGATCTCAATCTAGCGATAATTACAACATGGTGAATGTTTTTGTGATCTGATTTTAATTAGATCGCATATCCCTGTATATTGTAATCCCAGGTTAAATACACAAAAAATCATCATATATGGTAATTTCAGTACTCAATATTTGGAAATAAATGAAAAAGAAGGAAAATTTTAATCCGTCTGCTGAAGGCCATAGTGTTGCAAAAATATGCTTTATCCCAAACTTGCCAAAATTGGACACTCATCAATACTTAGTGGCTATTTTGGTGCTAAATTATTTGTGAGCATTTATATATTGTCAATACAGCAACATACAATTGCTGAATGCCTCAGCACATTATGAGGTTTGCCTGCTGAAATCCTCTTGATACACCATATGAGTAACAGCACATAAACTATGGCGGTAATTTGATATTTTGATGCATTATTACAGCCCTGTACTTATAGAATTATTTATAGAATATGATATCAAAGTGTAAGGTCAGGTCAACATTTTAAGGCCGACCTGTTAAGGCCCCAAAGTTTAGTCAGAAAGTTGTAGTTTTTTTTTTAAAACCTATATTACACTGCTGAAATCAGAATCTGATTTATTCTTTTTTTGTATTTGTTTCTGTATTTAAGGCACAGGTGCAGATGTAAGATTCATAGAACACTTTAAAAAGAAAGACATCCAAAGTATCCAAAGGTTAACCAAGATGAAGAAAAAAGACTGGTCCTGTTGAGTTACCTTTGCTGAATTCATAGCCATGTTCTGTACTCTGGGGATGACCTCCTGCATCATACTGGTGGGCCAGAACACCTGAGAGACAAGCCCTAACTGATAGGCTTCCAGAGCCGTGATCTTCCTGCCTGCAAATAACAGCTCATTTGCCTGGTAACAAAGAGGGATGTAAGATTAAAGATCTGATTAAACCATGAATGGGCCTACACACCTCTGAGGGTCTAACATTTGTCACCAAAACATTAGATTATAGTTCTGATAACCGTGATTGGGCCTACACACCTCTGAGGGTCTAATATTTGTCACCAAAACATTAGATTATAGTTCTGATAACCATGATTGGGCCTACACACCTCTGAGGGTCTAACATTTGTACCAAAACATTAGATTATACATGTAGTTCTGATAACCGTGATTGGGCCTCCACACCTCAGAGGGTCTAACATTTGTCACCAAAACATTAGATTATAGTTCTGATAACCGTGATTGGGCCTACATACCTCTGAGGGTCTAACATTTGTCACCAAAACATTTAATTATAGTTCTGATAACCGTGATTGGGCCTACACACCTCTGAGGGTCTAACATTTGTCACCAAAACGTAAGATTATAGTTTTGATAACCGTGATTGGGCCTACATACCTCTGAGGGTCTAACATTTGTCACCAAAACATAAGATTATAGTTCTGATAACCGTGATTGGGCCTCCAGACCTCTGAGGGTCTAACATTTGTCACCAAAACATAAAATTATAGTTCTGATAACCGTGATTGGGCCTACACACCTCTGAGTGTCTAACATTTGTCACCAAAACATAAGATTATAGTTCTGATAACCGTGATTGGGCCTACACACCTCAGAGGGTCTAACATTTGTCATCAAAACATAAAATTATAGTTCTGATAACCGTGATTGGGCCTACACACCTCTGAGGGTCTAACATTTGTCACCAAAACATAAGATTATAGTTCTGATAACCGTGATTGGGCCTACATTGTACATGCCTGTATCGCTATATTGCTTGCAAATGGCTCATACTGATAAGGTTTTACAGCTTCTGAACGCATACAAAGTTCCCCAAAATAAACACCAGTTTCATCTTCTGGGTCCGGTTGTTCAAAGCTCTGTTAGCCTAACAGCCAGTTAGATGACGTTGCGTCACAAAGAAATGGATGTCACGGCGCAATACAAATTCTTTGTTACACAACGTCATCTAATGGACCGTATCTTAACTGAGCTTTGAGCAACCATCCCCTGATGTGTAAGTATCTGAGAATGAATCTGATAACTCTTCGTCGGGATGGATGTCTTGCTGAGGAAAACTATATGCACTACTGGGCTAAAGCCTGGCCAACTGTAAAGGCAAGGCTGACAGGACTTACCAACGTGACGTCACTCACTCAGCAGATATATCCACAATGCATTTGTTTTCAAATCCAGATATATCCACTTTTCCACTATCTTTTTACCATGTTAAGCATACATAACCGTCTTTGATAAACTGTTTTATTTATCTGATGGACGTTTTGCACACTTCTTTGTTTGTTTATTTGATTGAGGTCTCAAATTGCGTCCCGTTTGCGGATTATACGTTCGGCTCGTGGAAAACAAAATTCATTAAACCAATACCTACCATAGGAAATCCAATATGTTGTGGTAGCGTGAAGGAGAGGCAACCCTCTGGGGTCTGTCCTAGTCGACCATAGGGGAGATAGCAAGAGGCTTTGTCACTTGCATAGATGACATCACAGAGAGGTAGTAATCCTACACCCAGCCCTATTGCTGGACCATTCACAACAGCTACAACTGGCTTAGGGAATGTAATGAAAGTTTTGGTCAAATCCCTGAGAAATAGAATACAAATTGATTATATTTAGATAGATGAAATTTGGTTTGTTTGATTAGGGTTTTACACCATACTTAAGGTTATTTCAATAAAATGATGGTGTTCTGGGCCAAAATGTGAAGGATTTGTTTCTTTGTTTGATTGGGGTTTAACCTCATACTCAAGGGTATTTCACTTATATGATGACGGATTCTCCACTTCACACTGTTCCTTGCCCTAGTATGGTAGAAAACCGGGAGGAAACCTCGTAAAAACCAACCAGTTAAAACGACAGGCTTGATACTCGCTGGAGGCACACAAATGTATCACTCAGACAGTTAAAAGGACCGGCTGGCTGGAGCCACACAAATGTTTCACTCAGACAGTTAAAAGGACCGGCTGGCTGGAGCCACACAAATGTTTCACTCAGACAGTTAAAACGACAGGCTGGCTGGAGGCACACAAATGTATCAGTCAGATAGTTAATAGGACCGGCTGGCTGGAGGCACACAAATGTTTCAGTCTCCATATTCATAAAATACAAGTATACAGATTTATGTGATAAGAAACCCACCTTATAGCATCCACCATTTTTCTGGCTGCTACCTTCCTGTCCTCAGTGAGTAGGTAATGTAAATCAACCCCTGAACAAAACATGTTTCCCAAGCCACTCAACATGACCAAGCGGCTGTCATCATATTTAGCATAGTTTAAGGCGGATATGATCTCCTGAATTACCTACAATCAACAACAGAGAAATCAGTAAGGATTCTCGGATATGATCTCCTGGATTACCTACAATCAACAACAGAGAAATCAGTAAGGATTCTCGATAAGATCTCCTGAATTACCTACAATCAACAACAGAGAAATCAGTAAGGATTCTCGGATATGATCTCCTGGATTACCTACA
>JAVFBX010227420.1:0-11013 GCA_034783855.1 Mopalia kennerleyi | reverse complement strand
GAGCTCAAACCCTGTATCTCTAGTGAAGGCTACATGGAATGATAGACGATCTGAGATACAGAACTCTGCATCTACATAATCTCAGATGTATAAGATATATGAACACGAACACAAGAAACATCAAAATATAAGTCGCATTAACTTAAAACTCAGCCATTTTCTTCAAACTCCCCTTTTTCTGTTAAGAACACTATTTCACATATTCTTGCAAATCTAGATGTCTGCTATTTTAATATTTTATGTAATTCACGATTGAATTTATTGTGTAGTCTACACAATGACTCTAAAACAAGTTCACTTTTGGACTTAATGCTTGATATGTCTCCCCTCCGCTACCCGCACCCATCAAGCCACCCCCAGACCACCCCCGGTTAAGACTATGGATGCATGGGACTGCATTTATCAAAATTCTGCAAAACAGTTTAACCATCTTTGCGTAATTTTACCTGTTTGTAGGCTTATATACCGTGAGCCCGATATCTTAAATAATAAATTAACTCATTTGCTTTAAACATGGAATACTGTTTCCACTTGTTGGATTTGCGGCTGTCATTGCATTCAACCAGAAGTCTATCAGGTAGATGTATGAAACCAACCATTACCCCTCTACGGAATTGTGACCTTCAAACAGAGCACTGTCATAGTGCCATACGACTCATTGCGCAAGAAATTGGTGATTTCGCTAGTTTCACGCAGTTGGAATCTCAGAATCTATACTAACGGTTTATCGTGGGTAAAATAGAATCTTTGCCAAGATGTGGAAATATATACGATTGAGCTTTAGCATGATTTACACATGATTCCACCTGGGATTACTATATACAGTATATAGTAATCCCAGATTCCACATCCAATTCATGTACTTTGAGCTTTCTCGATCTATTTCTTTTTTCTTTTTTCAACAATCGGCGCTGGTCGAGTCACAATGCCGTTGAGACATGCCAGATTTAAAGAGTAGCGCACAACAGTTTATGATAAATGCAGTTTGAAAATGGCAACTTAAGGTATCAGCTGGTTGCCGACTTGCCGTACCTGGATTTTCATAATTGACCGAACCAAAATAACGCAACAGTCAGGTAAACAGACGCTGGGATACTGCCGGGTCATAACTTGCACACGACCAGCTAACCGTGAACCAGGCACAGAAGGTGCATGACGTTCCCGATTACCAGGTAATTAGTCCTACTGCTGCCTGTGGAAGTTACAGGGTTTCGGAAATATGTGACGTGAACAACAACAGCACACGACTGAGTTGTCTATTGGGCGATCGACTGGCCTGCGCGTGAAAAACTTTATGACACCGTGTTGGTGACACTCTTTGGCCTCGATTCAATATGTGTTGGATAAAACCATACGAATAGGCATATACATGCGTACACGTAGTTCTTATACCTGTATAAAAGTAACCGGATTTATAAAAATTAATAGAAAAGAACGGGTATAATGTTATTATCTTACATGTCCTAGACTTCATTATATTCTAATTGTTTGGTAATATATATTGGGTTCATTATCTCATAACTATAAAGTCAAATATAAAGATATTCATTTCAAAGATTTTTTTTTGATTGCTAGGAATGATTTTATTTAAAAAAACGTTAGGTTTTTAACTGAATATCCATTTCCGTTTTCAGTCAGATGTGGATTTAATCAACTAGTTAATTATAGTTTCCATGATTGGTATTTATAAGTTGTGCTTAACAGAAGAACATAATAATTCATATGGATGACAAACTTTTTTTTGCTGACCAACAAACTAACAAATAAACTAGAAATCTTAACATATTATGAATTATTATGATCTTCTGATAATAATAGTCAACAAGCAATTGATGTATATAAAAATTGTCTCATGTATTTTCAAATCTAGAAAAGGTTACTCAAATGTAATGTTTTTATTACTGATGTATCACCTACAGTTAAATTCAGGGGAGTAAAGGACTTTTAATTGTAAACCGAATGGAATTATCTTATTCGTGACATACTTTCAATCGGCAATGCGATTGGTCAATAAATCATAGAGTATCTTGGCGCCTGGCACGTGACACCATGGACCCATATTGACCAATTACAGCACGTTTACCGTTCATAGGCTCTGTTCTCCATAGATATATGTTTAATTCGTTTGGTTTATCGAGGAGGTGTAGGACGTACAAGAACAAACAGGATTAAACTTAATACATCAATCCTTCTCAACAACAGCAGGGTTTCTTTGGACAAAAATTAAACTGAGATATACGAAAAGGTAAGACGAACTTAACGTACTGAGCTGTTTCCACAAATTTAACAACTGTTTTTCTATCAAACCACGGATTTGTGTTAAATCTACCTTAAAATCGTTAGAGTAACTTGTAGTCATATCTATACGGTATCCCAGTACGTGTTTTTATGTTCTTGTATATAAGTTTGCATTTTACATAAAATAATGGTTGGTTATTTTTCACAACAAAAGGACGGCTAACATAAACCTTTTGTTGTCGTGTCATTTCTTTGTCGTACTAAGCCGTTTTCTCATACTGAGGACAAGGCTGCACGATCTGATGTCTACCGTATTTTTAAAGCTCCATTTACTTTTGATTTAATTTTATGTTTCAAGATAAATCTATTTTGAATAAAGAGCTGTATGTTGAATTGAAGCACCTTACTCACTAATTCGACTAGAGTAGCACGCTTAAAGATGCATATGTCATCGTGAATTCAGTTTTAAACCTACAACTCTTCAATTTAAGAGGAAAATTATATTACAGAAATATCATAGCATGTGTATCTGTCAAAGTGGAATCAACGTATAATTTTTAATTCGCCTTTAAATACCACACAAAAACCGTTCTGCAAGTACTTTTAAACAAAAATGGGCCGGGGGGGGGGGGGGGGGAGGTATTAACAGGTTAGTGCCATAAACAAGTTCAAATATGTTGATAATTTTATACATGTTAAATTTGTTTAGTTGCCACCTGAAAAAATGAGGTGATATTGGTAATGCTAACAGTCATTTACATTCTCGCCTCCTTACAGAGGAGAGGTATGGTCAAACTTGGATGCCCACATAAAAATGTCACGACATGTGATGTAACATGCGAAAAATGTTATTGGGGCAACATACAAATTTAACTTGCATGCAATTATCAAACATTATCTAGATTGTGTATGCCACTCACCTGTTATATGTTTCCCCCTTTTCACACCCTCCCTTTAAAACAAGGTCAATAACGTTTCGTGTATAAGTTTTGCAAAAGTCCTAATGTTGAATGCTGTCATTATCAAGTATGCATTGTATGCTATATGAACAGCAAATTGCGCTTATAACATAGAGGTAGGCTAACCGTAATATATCTACATCAACTTATCCATAGATTAAGCTGGATTAAGGGATAATCTTAAGAAATCTCTATGTTGTTCTCAAGCGGTTACAAATTAATCCCAGCATTTCCTTTATGTTGACAGAAAAGAAACCATTTAGCTCAATGCAACTCTTCCGTCTTTCAAAATAAATCCGATTTCTTCTGGCACTAAGTCAATATAACGTTTGTATATACAGTAAATTATCTAAAATTTTGTTATAAACAATTGTCACCTATTTTATAATTTTGAAATAATAAAAGCACCTACAGAAACACATTTATGTTGTTGTTTTTGTCTCAGAAATCCGGATGCTCTCTTGTTGAAAAATATGTCATCTGCCTCCGAAACACAATTAAGCCCTTAAAATAACTTCCAAATTAATAATTTTATGGACGGAATTTTAGGCGATATACGGCATCACAGCCAGATCAGCTCGGTCACATGTTCAAACACCGTTTTATTTTGTTTTTGTCGACAATATAGACTGGCCGTTTACAGAGCAGGAAGACACATTTAACATCTATATAGCCGACTGTTTAGGCGGCTGAAAGTTGAAAGTCTTACTGCATGAGATGACATCTTCAAATGTAACCGGGCTTTGAGAAATTGCGTGAACGTGAATATATAGAGGTAAGTGTAATTGATATTGCCAGCAAACAGTTTCAACTATCTATGGTATTGCTCATTCTATGTTAAAGAAAACCTACAGATTTTTTGTGAAGTTGGTAATGCAGAATAAGGAGGTAATATTTGTGTGTAGGCCTAGTGGGTTTACTTGCTATACATAGACGCCTATGCTGTAAATGGCAAATGTCGAATTAGATCTCGAGGGAAGGATGAATGTCATGGTATTGTGGATGACATTCACGCTACGAACGGAACCTCTTAAGTTTAATTATCACCGCTCCATTTCAGGGGATTCCCCTTATTTAAGAAGTTTTTATTGGTCGACTGCTCCATTCATTTTTGTCGACCTATCAAACCGATCCAAATATTGTGAATCTACTTTACAAGGCTATAAAGCCTAAGACCGACCTGACTTATACTCAGCACTGTATGTACGTTCTGGGACATATAGGTCCCAGGTACGTTTCACACGCTGATACATTTCAACTTATTTGTTATTTTTACCAGACATTATGACGCTTTCAGCGTCAAGCCAAGATGACGTCACGTCTGATGACGTTCGCCGCCTCAAAGACGGTGCAAAACAATCGACAAACCCAAAAAGCAACGGACGTCGATCTACCTCAATTGTAACACCGCGTGACAAGGTGTTGCCCGGGATACGTAATAGAAGCGTTATGTCCGGTAAGTAGTTCTGCAGCCCGCCCAGAATGTGGAATTTTTTAACATTTAACATAATATATAAGTACTAAACGGTTCTATCTTTAAGATGCTTTTAATTAAAGCACATGCTGTCAGTGCTTGCGCACCTGGCATCCGTGAATACATTTCAGTAAAGGCCTCCGAGAACTCACCACATTTCAGTAAAGGCGTTCGTTAACTCACTATATGCGCCACATTTTTCTAAAAGGAATCCGTGAACTCAATCTATGCACAACATGTCCAGTAAAAGCCTCCGTGAACTCACCTATGCACCACATTTTCAGTAAAAGCCTCCGTGAACTCAACCCATGCACCACATTTTCTGTAAAGGCCTCTGTTAATTCAACCCATGCACCACATTTTCAGTAAAGGTCTCCGGCTATTCAACCTATGTACCACATTTTCAGCAAAGGCCTCCGTAAATTCAACCTATGCACCACATTTTCAGTAAAGGCCACCGTTAATTCAACCCATGCACCACATTTTCAGTAAAGGCCACCGTGAATTCAACCCATGCACCACATTTTCAGTAAAGGCCTCCGTGAATTCAACCCATGCACCACACATTTTCAGTAAAGGCCTCCGTGAATTCAACCTATGCACCACATTTTCAGCAAAGGCCTCCGTTAATTCAACCTATGCACCACATTTTCAGTAAAGGCCTCCGTGAATTCAACCCATGCACCACACATTTTCAGCAAAGGCCTCCGTGAATTCAACCCATGCACCACATTTTCAGTAAAGGCTTCCGTTAGTTCAACCCATGCACCACATTTTGAGTAAAGGCCTCCGTGAATTCAACCCATGCACCACATTTTCAGTAAAGGCCTCCGTGAATTCAACCTATGCACCACATTTTCAGTAAAGGCCTCCTTGATTTCAACCCATGCACCACATTTTCAGTAAAGGCCACCGTGAATTCAACCCATGTACAACCTGTCCAACAACAGCATCAGTGAACTCAACCACAGCAATACATGTTCAGGAACGGCATCCGTGAACTCAATCCATGCGTTACATTTTCAGTAAAGCCACCCGTGAACTTAATACATGCACCAGTAAGGCATATGTGAACTCAACCTATGCACCACATTTCCAATTAGGGAAACATGAACTAAATCCATGGACTACATTTTCAGTAAAGCCACCCGTGAACTTAATCCATGCACCAGTAAGGCATCTGTGATCCCAATATATGCAAAACAGTAAAAGCATCCGCAAATATGATTTATTTCAGATATTGTTCCCGAAGGAAGGTTGAGCTTTTTGCCAATTATTCGCCGCTCTTCCATGGCTGGTTCAGTGAACAGCAGTGTTAAGTCGAGCTCTCTCTATTCGTCATCGAATGGCTCTGATTCGCCCATGTCCGGACCTTCCACTGGATTTTGCTCCCCAGCCAAACTGATGCATCTTCCCCGGGTTCTGATCAGAGAGATGCGCCCCAGTCTTTTTGATATGCAGGACGAGATGCTATTCAACGCCACCATGAGACTGCCACAGGTGGAGACCTCGCCCACTGACTGTCGGCTCAACTTAGTGGCACAGAAACTACAGGAAGGCGAATCTGACAGCACGACTTTCCTCCCGGAGTATACCAAACAATTCCCAGTATGTACCGCCACCAATATGTGAAAAGAACACATATTGATTATCTCCCTTGCATTGTAATGTCATAGCTTGATCAGACATAATCGTTCACTAAATGGTTTTTTACTCCTCTATCTTATGTTTGACAAACTTCTATGTCATACAAAGACAATTGATTGCTTTGCCTAAAATAACCAATCACAAGTCTCTTGCAAAATGATGAAATGACAAGACAAACATTTCCACTTATTTCGAACATGAAGTCACAATTTTGAACTGCGTGTTCAGGTTGCGATTAAAATAAACGTCTCTTGCCTTTATTATTATGTCAGCTATAGTCTGATTGGTTAAGAAGAGTCACTCGAAAGATTGATTGGTTGGTGTTTTACGTTATGTTTAAGGGTATTTCACTTACATCACGGCGGTGTATTCCAACACTTGTTGACACTAGCAGAAGTGTCTGTTGATTCTAATTCAGGGCGTGAGTGTAGTGATGATGCTTCCGGTTGGCCTGGTAGGCCTACTTTCAGAGCTAAGTGGCAACATAAAACCGATCTGTTTGTGATGTCCTCGTATTACGTCCTTTGGTTTTCCTGTATTTTTCCTGCCGTCTTTGTTTTTTTGTCAGTGGTGTCGAGGGAGGTTTCCTTCACCCATTGGGCTGGCACACCGTCATTTGAGTGAAATACCATTAAGTACCAAAAATCCGTCCGTGAAGGCAAGGTAGGAATTGAAGAGAGGCCTTGTTACGACGATCTGCGTTTCCGCCTTGCCTCGAGAACATGACTAATCCCAGGCCTCAGTTAATTGGTTTT
The DNA here is from genome assembly GCA_034783855.1 of Mopalia kennerleyi. NCBI lineage: Eukaryota > Metazoa > Mollusca > Polyplacophora > Chitonida > Mopaliidae > Mopalia > Mopalia kennerleyi. The sequence goes on along the minus strand of JAVFBX010227420.1, from coordinate 3,940 downwards.
AACACATGAACCTGTTTAATCATTGTAGGATTCTGCATGTGAGCTGCGCCAGTCTCGAGACAGCGACCGGGACCAGGGAAGCAAAAGGAAGCGAAAGCGAAACCGAAAGCGTTCTGAACAAAGGAGAAAGGAAACTGACCTAGTTTGACAAAGCTTTTCTAGAAAATCACTCTCCCCCTGTTGAATACGCCAAGGATATTGCTATGCTGGGGACAATTTTCTGTCATAAATCACGCGTGATTTACACGGCCTGAACAATACCTATTTGTAAATAATGTAATAATTTATTGTATTTATTTCCTTTTCGCTTGAAATTATTTGTACATACAACACCGTGGAAGGCCCACTGTGTGGATTTTTTAAATGTCTGGCGATCTCCTTATCTGGCTTATCCTGATTAGAATATAACAGGTCTTAAGAGACAGTCTTTTTCTTAATAAAAGGTTGAATTGGGATATAACTGTCTCTCAATAAGGAATTTATTTCCTCCCAATACGGAGATATTATTTTCTCCTAATAAGGACATTGTTTTCTCTCGATAAGGAGATTTAGTTTTCTTCAAATTAGGATATTTTGTTTATTCCTATGGGAATATTGTTTTCTCCTGATAAAGATATTGCTTTCTCCCAATACGGAGATAAAGTTTTCTTCTACAAATATATAGTTATCGCTAGGAAAGAATATTGTTTACTCCCAATAAGGATATTGTTTTCTCCCAATACGGAGATATATAAAAATTATTTTCTCCAAATGATGCTATTGTTTTCTCCTGATAAGGATATGGTTTTCTCCAATTAAGAGATATAGCTTTCTCCTTAAGGATGTTTTTATCTACCAATACGAAGATACAGTTTTCTAATAATGGTAAAACATACAGTTTTCTTCCAGTTAGGATATCGTTTCCCCTAACGCGAAGATATGTTTTCTTCCTAATAAGGATATTATTTTCTCCCACCAAGGAGATATATTTTTTATCCCAATAAGGAGATGTAGTTTTCTCCCAATAAGGAGAAATAGTTTCCTCCTAATAAGGATGCGGTTTTCTCCCAATACGAAGAAATAGTGTTGTAATAAAGTAAAAAAGATATAGTTTTCTTCCAATAAGGATCTCCTTTTCCCAAACGCGAAGAAATGTTTTTTTGCCTAATAAGGATTTGTAGTTTTCTCCCAATAAGGAGATATAGTTTTCTCCAAATAAGGACATATGGTTTTCTCATTATACGGAGATATACATGTAGTTGTCTCCTAATAAGGATATATTGTTTTTCTCACATAATGATATTTTTCTCCAAATTAGAGATATAGTTTACTTCAAATTAGTATATTTTGGTTATTCCAATGGGAATATTGTTTTCTCCTGATAAAGATATTGCTTTCTTCCAATACGGAGATAAAGTTTTCTCCTAAAAATATATAGTTTTCGCAAGCAAAGAATATTGTTTACTCCCGAAAAGGATAATGTTTTCTCCCAATACGGAGATATATATTTCTCCTAATAAGGATATTGTTTTATTCCAGTAAAAGCATATAGTTGTCTCCTTATATAAAAAATATGATTTTCTCCAAACAATGTTTTTGTTTTCTCCTGATAAGGATGTTGTTTTCTCCAATAAGGAGATATAGCTTTCTCCTTCTAAGGATGTTGTTATCTCCCAATACGAAGAAACAGTTTTCTTATAATGTTAAAAGATACAGTTTTCTTCCAGTAAGGATATCGTTTTCCATAACGCGAAAATATGTTTTCTTCTTATAAGGATATTATTTTCTCCCACCAAAGAGATATATGTTTTATCCCAATAAGGAGGTGTAGTTTTCTCCCAATAAGGACATATAGTTTTCTCCTAATAATGATGCTGTTTTCTCCCAATACGAAGATATAGAGATCTAATAAAGTAAAAAAGATAAAGTTTTCTTCCAATAAGGATATCGTTTTCCCCAACGCGGAGAAATGTTTTTTTGCCTTATAAGGATTTGTAGTTTCCTCCTAATAAGGAGATATAGTTTTCTCCAAATAAGGAGATATGGTAATCTCCTTATAAGGAGATATACATGTAGTTGTCTTCTAATAAGGATATTGTTTTCTCCCAATAAGGATATATTGTTTTCCTCAGATAAGGATATTTTTCTCCTAATCAGAGATATAGTTTTCTTCTGATAATGATACAATTTTCTCCCAATACGGAGATATAGCTTTCTCCCAATAAGGAGATACAATTTTTTCCTAATAAGGATATTATTTAATCCAAATAAAGATATTGTTTTCTCTCAATACTGAGATACAATTTTCTCTTAATAAGGATATTGTTTTCTCCAAATAAGGATATTGTTTTCTCCTAATAAGGATATTGTTTTATCCTAATAAAGATATTCTTTTCTCCCAATACGGATATATAGTTTTTATCTAAAAAGGATATTCTTTTCTCCCAATAAGGATATTGTTTTCTCACAGTACGGGGATATATTTTCTCTTAATTAGGATATTGTTTTCTCCCACCAAGGATATATATATATATTTTTTTTTTTTTAAGAGAATTGTTGTATCGCAATAACGATGTTGTTTTCACTCAATAAGGAGATTGAGTTTTTTCCAAATATTAAAGTGTATAGTTTCTCATAAAAGGGGATTGCTTCTTCCAATTTCTCTTAGTAAAGAAAGAAACACCAATCTGACCAGAAGGTTAATAGCACGTGTCAATGAGGAGAAATAAATATTTTTTAACATTCATATAAAATCCTTAAGTAGAATATTTTTTTTGTTTAAAATGAACATACATTTATATAGTTGTAGTGGTTTGCGGGTGTTTTGTGAACTAGATCGTGATCCCTCTAGAATATATATAACCTAACCCTTAGTTATTGACTCGTAGCTCGTGGTCCCACTCAGAATGCGTAACATGAATCTGAGTTACCGGCTCGTGGTCCCATCCTAAACGCACAACATTAATCGGAATAACTGTCTCTTGGTCCCACCCAGAATGCATAACATTTATATGAATTACCGGCTCGTAGTCCCATCCTAAACGCATAACATTAATCAAAATAACCGTCTCGTGGTCCCACCCAGAATGCATAACATTAATCAAAATAACCGTCTCGTGGTCCCACCCAGAATGCTTAACATTTATATGAATAACCGGCTCGTAGTCCCATCCTAAACGCATAACATTAATCACAATAACCGGCTCGTGGTCCCACTCAGAATGCATAACATTAATCAAAATAACCGGCTCGTGGTCCCACCCAGAATGCTTAACATTTATATGAATAACCGGCTCGTGGTCCCACCCAGAATGCATAGCATTAATCAAAATAACCGGCTCGTGGCCCCACCCAGAATGCATAACATTTATATGAATTACCGGCTCGTGGTCCCACCTAGAGTGCATAACATTTATATGAATTACCGGCTCGTGCTCCCACTCAGAATGCATAACATTAATATGAATAACTGGCTTTTGGTCCCACCCAGAATGCATAACATTTATCTGAATTACCGGCTCGTGGTGCTATTCAGAATGCATGACATTAATCAGAATAACCGGTTCGTGGTCCCACCAAGAATACATAACATTAATCGGAATAACTGGTTTTTGGTCCCACCCAGAATGCATAACATTTGTCTGAGTTACCGACTCGTGGTAGGCATACCACCCACAATGCATAACATGAATCGGAATAACCGGCTCGTGGTCCCATCCACAATGCAGTACATTAATCTGAATAACTGGATTGGGTCTCACTCAGAATGCATAACGTTAATGTGAATTGCCGACTCGTGGTCCCACTCAGAATGCATTACATTAATGTGAATTACCGACTCGTGGTCCCACTCAGAATGCATAACATTAATATGAATTGCCGGCTCGTGCTCCCACTCAGAATGCATAACATTAATATGAATACCGGGATTTTGGTCCCACCCAGAATGCATAACATTTAT
>JAVFBX010227409.1:0-11013 GCA_034783855.1 Mopalia kennerleyi | reverse complement strand
CCCCCCCCCCCCCCCCCCCCACCCGCATGTGGTCACCCAATGAATTAAGTGAAAGGGTGTCAGAAGTGTGCCTTGTACTCATTACCCTCACAGGAAGGGTCTTGCTCCCCTATGGGGCTCCCCCTGGCCTTCTGGCCGTTTGACCTATACAATGTCTGGAAAGAAGACACTTAACTATGGGAATGTGGCTATTATACCTCTTAGACCATGTGGAAATCTAGTTGAATGATACTGGATATCGCTAAAGAAAGGAAGTCTACCAGAAAATTACCAATCAGTATAAAAAATAGATCAACACTATTCTGGTGAGAAACCCATATTGATCTGCTTTGACCAGGTCTTTTAGGAGATTTATTAGCCCCTGGGCCGGCTTTATCACCACTGCATGGGGTACCAGTGACCTCTGGGGTTAGCTCATCCTCACTGAAAGTGGCCAACACTCACTGTCACCACATACTTCCAATTGCCAGTTTAAGAGCCCCTGGGGGTATTAAGTAGCCCTGCCACCCTCAAGTGCCCCAGGAGCTCTACTCTTATCTCACTGCCTTTCATCTTTAGTACCTGAGAGGCTTTTACTTGAGTAAACACCTATCTCTCCACCCCTCCCCCATTCTCTAGCAGTTCTGAGAGTGGATTACCTGCTCACTGTTCTGAGACTACCTGTCTGTGTTTGATATGAGACTGTCAGACTATTGTTTTAAGACCTCATCTTGTGTTCCCAATCATTAATACCTGCCACAGGTGATCAGTGAGTAGATAAACTCTCTTTTCCCTGCCTTTATTTATCAGAGTATATTTTACTTCACAGCAAAGAGGTTGTGACCATCACTAACAAGGATTTACCTACACAGGAAACTCATCAATCCGACAAGTAAGACACCTTATTTTGATTTGGGAACTTTTAAACATAACATAACTAAATTCAAGGCTCTTTTAAGAAGTTAATACTTTCGACTCCAAGCCAATTTGGCTTATTTGGTATTGTCAATACAGTTATTACTGCCTTTGACAAGTAAAACCTTTTACAAGCAACTCATACATTTCTGTCTACAAAAAGATGTTACATTTAAAAACAAAATCTGTCCTTAACATCAATCAAAACACAGTAAGAGATGATCACAGTGTTGTTGCCATTCAAAATGTTTAAAGTATTATCTGCACAAATCTAAATTGGCTAGGTCTGTATTGTTTATGTACAACAAACTTGTTTTATAATGTTCTTGAAATGCTGTAAAAATGTTGTATATTTTACTACTGGTAGTATCGAAATACAATTTCGGATACACTATGTTGCATGAATATTACAAATATTTAAAATTGTAAAAAAAGTTTAAAATTTAAATGAGAAGCACACATTTTTGGGTTAGCAGATTTAGGAATAATTTTAAATGATAAAGTTGTGTTAAGATATGTGCAGGTGTCCTGTGTATTTGAGACAAAGATCAAGATTACAATCCAACAGTCAGCCTGTAACACAGTAGCGATTATAAATTCCTGAATATCATTAGTCACGCTCTTTGAACACATCAAACTTGTTTTAAACAGACTGTGTATTATCAAAAAGTTAACAAACTTGTGTTCATGCCAAAATAAAATAAAAATAAAAACATCCACAATGTATATAATGAGTGATAATATAAGCAGCATGTCCTCTTCTAGAACATCACGGATTTTAAAAAACATTTTTTCTTCGCAAGCAGTAATTTTATATGTTAATGTTTTTGACAAATCGCTAATTATTCCAAAACCTGAATGATCACCACGACGGACAGAACAACGAGTGTTTGTTCTTGAGTTAACTTTACCTCACTTTAGATAACACTAGTTTTCTGTTTAGGACTTCATTAATATAGTTCTGTCTGTACTTAATATGCACAGCTCATGGTCATGACAAATACTAGACAAAAATACCATTGTAACAATTGGTCAAATAGAACAAAATATATTTATGGAATTAATGAGGAACTGATATGCAAGTGTTTGAGTAAGTGACAGTCTGGTTTTAGATGATGAGCTGTCAGAATTGCAGGGAGAATTATAGCTCTATTTGTCCAACAATCTATCATAGGCCTACACTGGCAATCAAATAGTCTGTCTTACATATGACAGGGTCACTAGGAAATGATATCTATCTCTAGATAAGTAGTTTGAAAAAAAAACAAAGACGTTTTATCATTTGGGGATCTTGGTGAGACACGGCATTATGAACATCTCAATCTGTTCATCATTAATGGTCATGGTCCAGGTAACAAATATCTGATAGAGTATCTGGCCATCTTCTGACCGAATCACTCCTAAACATTACAGTGTTCTTAAGGCATGTCAAACTGATGGGGAAGTCTGGAATTAGGATTTACCTACCACTTCATATCTCATCAAAGGCCACATATGTAATAGTTTTTACCTCAGAGGTAAGGTTACAATCTATATATTTTCTATGACATTTGCTGTTAACTTCTAGTCCACATAACCTCCCAAGATTAGCCCAATTTATAACTTTGTGAAATGTTAAGTGTCAGATTTGGACTGGGAGACAAATCCCCTGTAAATCCCTGATAAGGTTATAGTAGATTGAGGATATCCTTCATTGGGCGTAACCTGCCTAGCATCAAGGGGATTATCTCTGACACCTCTTTACTCTCACCTGAGTGAAAAATCCCCTGGGACCGCAGCTAAATCAGGCTTTTGATGTCTGCATATTGAAATTAACAGGCAGCACACACTTGGATCTCTGGTAATATAGATTCTCTGTACCTGTCCCACACCACACCTGTTCAACATGCCCTGATAAGCTAATACCTACGCACACTACCGTATCTACAATGGGATTACCTTAATCCTTCCCCTTATTCACAATCTTATTGCTGGAAAGCAGGCCCACACTGCTACAGATAAAAACACTCTTCATTTTACCTGACAAATTGTCATGTATCCTAGCAAAATTACATTTCCCTTGAATTCCCTTGAATGTTTTATTAGGACAAGTCTTTGTCAAATGCTTATTGGTATTAGTCTAGCTGTGTCTCATGAAATTGAACTTTTAACAAAAACTTTATCATACAGACTAGACAGTTATATATTCCCTGTGAGCATTTTCTGCTCCTTACTGTAGCAGAGTAGTATGGAATTGCAGGCAGTAAAAAAGGTGTAGATAATAAAGTGATCGATCTCACTTAAATTTAAGAGGTACGAGTGAGTTAGGATGATATCGGATAGAAGATTTGATCATAGTCTATGTGGAAGCTGACAGTAAGCAGGCGTTGAGGAAATCGCTGGCTGGCGGGGTCTGTTAGCTGTGATCATAGGGCTGAGGTGCTGGATCGATACGTGTGTGACAGGGGTAAATTTACTATGTAGTCTCAAGTCGTTACTGGGCTCATCACTGTCCATACACGCCTCTCACACCAGTAATTACCAGCATGTTTAAACGGATTCTGATCAATAAACAGCTACCTGACCAAATCTAAAGAGAAACTTCTATGTAGCATTCAGACAAACATGATGCTGAACTGAGACCCACCAAATAAAACACCATTTCTTATTACCCAGACCTGCTGAGACATATAATATTTCAGAAAACGGGGAAGTAATCTTGAGAAAATCAACAATAGAACTTTGTACACTTTGAAGGTCAGATATTAGGTGTAGCAGTTGGGTCCAACTGTCCCTTCGCCTCCTTTCTCAGTTTGCTTTTAGGACAAATACTGGTTCACATGAGATAGTATTTGTTCTGACAGCCGCCAAGCCACTCCGAGGAAAGACCAGGAAGTCTATGTGCCAGGAATTGCTTCCACGCCATTAACAGATTTCCCCATCAGTCTCATTTATCTTGAGTGTTTTCATGGACAACAGCAAGAGTTGTCTTGTGGTGACATGGTCTGTGATGCTGATGTTATCTTATTGGCCTGAGAAGACCATGAAGGCTTCAAGATGCCAGCTAGTTTTATATCAGTACCAGGAAAATCCAATTTCCTTGTCCATTCATTGCTTACGGTCTAGTGTATATCAGATTATTATTGACTCGTGTTCCGTGGTCTATTCATTTTCACAGATTTGTGTATATTAGATTGTTATTGACATATTGTCAGCTCCAGTAACTCGATTAGGCTGAACAAAGTGTGTACAATAACTGAACAATCTCTAGCGAAAGGTTTTTCCACTTGAGATGTTAGTCTTGTAAATGGTTAAGTAGAAGAGGTTAGGCTAAACGAATCTCCTACTAATAGTGTGGGTCTAAAAGTAAGGTAATTTCATTCTCAGTGGAAAGCTATCAGCCAAACATGGGCTGAAATTAGTATGGGGAAAAAAAAAGTTTGATACTTTAGTGTTTTAAAAGCTATCTGTCTAAAGTTTTTGTTCTTTAGGGAAGGTAATTACAGGATGCTTTTAGTCCGGAGTATTCTATCAGAACTGGCCATCAGCAATCCTTTAACTTGACAACTGTCAATTAACCTATGACAAAACTCTGCCCTCTGGTCATTCAGTAGGCTGGTTTAGTGTGGTAGCTGGTCTGTCAGGAGTGACCGGTCTCTCACATTCTATTGTCCACTCACACCTCATAACACACAATCCTCAACAATATGCTTTAACAGATTGTCCTCCAAGAAGGAAAGCTTTCCCACCTATTTAAGTCTGATTGTCGGGTCTCATGAATGTCAATAAACATACCTGAGGAATTCCAACCATCTACCAGCACAAGTCAAACTAGGCAATCAATATGCAATACATTTAACTGCAGCCCACAAATATTTTACCAGTAGATTAAATCAAACAAGAATGTTACAATTAGGATATAAAAAAAAAGAGCATGTAATATTTTAGTAAGAAGATATATGTACTAGTATGGTATATGTAGACTGATAATGTAACACGGAATGTAGTTTTACTTTCTCATGGCCAAAGTACAGGCTCACAGATTGAGAGGTATAACTCTACCTGCAATAGGTATGATGATAATCATGTTGCATGTTGAGAATATGCCTTTGTTTGTTCCCACAGCTAAAGTATGGCATGTGGGTAATATAAATGTGTGAAATAATATAACAAACACACCAAATTCAAGGAAATCCAGACACTTAGGGAGAAATCTTCCCCATTTATCCAAACTATGTAACTTTGCTAAGTCTTGGATACGGCCACAGCCTAAATACAATATTCAACATAGATAAGTCAACAGAGAATTTTGTCCTATTGTTTGAAGGAGGTATAAAGGATATAGAGTCAGCCATTCCCATTTTGTTTTTGTAAGAAAAAATCAATTCCATGTCTCCACATTGGCAAAAGGTCTGGAATAGGTCCAGTTTGAGTTCATATTTCCTAGGAGGATGATGAGGACAAATCAACATTACACACAGATTTTACATACACTCCTATCATAACATGATTCATATGTAAATAGATTCAGGGATTAAACAGAGAAGATGTGCACATAAAGAAACAAAGACGTTTATAACACTGGAAGTACGTTATACAATTTATAAACAACTAAATAAATAATACGTGCAAGAACAGCTAACATTATATAACTATAATTTATTTAAAAGGAGAAAATCTCAAATTGGGAGAGACCAGAACTGTGGGGGTCATCATTTTAACCTGATGGTAATATTCCAATGGAAATCTGACCAAATTGAAACACCACAAAAAATAATGAACAAAATATAGCTCATGGTAGCCGGTAACTTCATTTATTAAAAGCCACATCTGTATGATATTGGGAAACCACAGAGCTGTCTGTGATGATATAAGCCACTCTTTACATCACTGGCCCCCACTGTACATGCTGGAAACAGACTGATGTTAAACCAGGCCTAAGATTGGAGACAGAGCACAGGCAAGGGGCAGTCATTTAATATCCATAACATCTCAGTGGTAACCCACAGCCTAGGCAGATTATTAAATGGGTGTTGAGTCACCGAGTCTGCATATTGACGCCAACACTCTTTAAGACTGGTGGGAAGCGCGTATAAAGACACTGCTCGCCTAATACATATTTTCCGATAAGGATTCAGATTTTGCATTTCATTCATATAGGAAAATAGACGCCAGTTAGAAAGAACTTAAAATCAAAATCTTACACAGCAAAAAAAAAAAATGAAAAAAAAAAATGATTGCATGAATAATTCCACATTTAAAGCTCTTCCACCTGAAATCATGTACAACCAGCTTCTATGAACATACATGCTTAGAATTTTGAATCTAACTTCTTTGAAAAAAACAAACCCCACAGAAATCAGATTTTTGCAAATTGCATAAAAATTAAAGCAGATCTTTTTCAATTTGTGTGACTGCCTACACTGGGGGATGTGAATGTGGCAGACGGGAAATGTAATAACGTAATGGCATTCCTGGGTAGAGTAACACGTGGTCACACTACAAATGGGCTTCATGTCAATTGAACAGAATCAATATAATATACGGTGCGAGGAGATTCCACTCCCAGCCAGCTATCTTGTCAACCGTCCACAATAGCAAGCTGTGACCAATGGCATTGCCACAACATTTTTGGAATCCTTTCACTTTAATTAAAAGTTAACTGACTTTGAGACAAAATTTTCGCTTCTCTGAACACAAGCCCTGCTTTATTTTTTGTAATTATCATTCAAAGAGTTGAGTTGGGAGTTTACTTAGTTCTCATACTTAACTTTCGCCTATTTGAACATAATCTCCAGTTTAAAATTCAAAGCTTTGATCAAGTTCCAGAATGCTAAGCAGAACTTGGCTGAATTTAACACAATCAATACTTCAACATCATAAGATTGTTGTCAGTTAAAAAAAAACATGACTAGCATGCAAGGACTTAAAGACATTATTCCCCATTATATAATAAGGTGGCATATGTTTTCACCCATGTACTTTGCATATGTTTGGGAAAAAAATCCCTCATCCGGAAATCATCATATTTTAAGTTTGGTACCATCTGTTTCTCTGTTGAATAAAAAGTATTTTCTGTAAGATGTTGGCAGTTGTGTTTCACTGACACTAATTGTAGAGTTAGCATTCCTGAAACAGTGTGGGGTGAACATCTGTATAGGTTGAGAGATTGTGTGAAGATCCAGTGAGAGTCTGTTACATCAGTTACTGCTCCTGAAATAATGTCTCTCATCCTCAAATCCAGCTACCTAATTAAGGTCTGACACTCTTTATATCAATTGTTATCTCGACTCATTTATAACAATGGTTAGTTTTAGGAATACTTCAGATTAAGGGGTTACCAAGGACAATTATTTTACTTATTGTACTCAATGCACTAGCTTAAAAGGGCAGAGGTTTTCAGTTAATTTTTTGTTAAATTGGCGGAGAAGCAGGAAGGCACTGAAGGCAGCACGTGCCAGTTGCTGCAGTAAAGTTTGTTCAAAGGTGAGATAGACAATCAAGGCATAGGTTAGGTTTACCTGTGCCTGACAAAATGAAGCTTTCCATCTAAGACAATACGGACAACTGCTATCTAGTTCTGTGCTATCATCATTCAAGTGTGATCACAGTGTGTTATACCAAATATCTCCTCAAACAACCTCAGAGGTGTAGCGCAGTTTTGATGACCGTCTGGCCAAGGGTCAGAGAAATGTCTGTGTAAAGCTCAACACTGCTTCCGACATGTTTACTAGGATTTACAAGCCTCTGTGCCGCAACCCTACACAAACATGGTCTGTTGACACGCAGCATAAAGTACAACAAAGCCGACCCATCTTATTGGTTTTGACAATGTTGGGAAAAGCAAGAAATATTCTCTAATCCTTATTCCAAAGTCATAACACACATTTTAAAGAGAGCCGCAGCTCAAAGCCTAGCTGCCAGTATAGTAGAAGGGACATAGCTAGAAGGGATACATTTAATATTAATGAAATCTGCTGGACAAGATCTAATAGTTCATGTGAATTTACCTGGAGTTTAATTGTGGGTTATGTATTACACATATTTGTCCACTTCAGATAAAACCCAAAACAAGGTAAGTTGTCTTGATAAATAACTGTATTTTCATTAGCTCTCTCATTAGATGTGAAATGTAAACGGATTTCTAACCATTTTAGAAATGAAAATCTTCTGAATACCTCATTAATCAATAATGTCTATATATTTCCTGAAACTCCTTATATTTATATATGACATTAAGACTTTTATGTTTTAGTCCTTTCGATACATTATCTTACGAGTCATAAGCATCAATATTATGGATATTAATGAGCTTATAACAGAACAGGTTAGACATTCTAACAACACATCAAGCTGCTTCACATTTTAATCTCTAGTGGAAAGTAGTCTGCTGTAAAGGATGTAGTGGACACTTTTACACAGTAATCATATACAGTTTCTCAGGGTGATTATGACAAGCATCACCTTGTGTGACACCTTTACACTGCAATGAACACTAATTGCATTTAATTTCATATGCTAATTAATATAATCTATGATTAATAATTTTTAAGGTTTATGCAGATAGCCAATATACCCAAGTGTCATGAAAAGAAAGGCTTTATTCAAGTTATCAATACACACTAAGTAATTAACTTAAACTGTTTTTATCATGATGATCGCATCTTAAAGATTCAGACAATTTGTTTCTAATTAGTGTTCTATCATAGGTTAGAAATCAGGAGCATTTAAAGATATTAGGGTTTATGTGTCAGGACAGACAGAGCAACTTATGTTTCTCACAGATATCATGAGCTTTGGGAGGTGTCTATAGCATTGTCATATACTTGTAACAGTTTATTACAGTTTAGTAGGAACAAGCCTGTTCACAGCTGTCAGTTTAGGTCACAGGTAAAAACACAAGCCTTTAGGGTTCTAATCAGTTGTCTTAGTGAAGTGGGTACCCGCCCTGCGACCAGAATTCAAACAGGCTCAACAGAGGCAGATGAAAGGGTTAGTGAAACTCTTCTGTGAAACAGGGTAAGATTATGAAGATCCATAGCTTTTAAGAAGAGAAATGTTGTCATATCCAGCACATTTACTGGGGTTTATGCTGCATATTTTAACACCCTATCTGGCATTCTTTCTAAACTCTGCTAACCTAAACTTCCTCCCATGCTTTAACCACAGATTATTTTAGAAATATTGCGAAACCGAGAGCAATAGATTTATAACTTGGAATTGTGCTGTTGAACATTTCTTGTGAAAAGATGGTCTATGATCCAGATTAAATGACCTTAACACAAACTGTTTTAGTTTTGATATTCAGCATAGTACAAACAGGAATCGTCAAAATAAATGCTTTAATCAAAATTTAAAACAAATTTAGCATAGAGACAGTCTTTAATTTTTACCAACCATGCAAGAATTTTGACAGGAATCCAGAGAATTAAATTCTGGACAAACTGCTAATCCAGCTATGTGTGACAATAATGGAAATGAGCTTGGAAATTGAAACACAAACCAATGCTAAACTTTTTCTAAGATCCCACTAATCAAATTTACACCTGTGAATTTAAACTTCAAACGGCAAATCCTTTCTCCAGGTGTTAGTATTCAGTAAGGCACGAACATCAGACTTTGTTTTCTGTAGTTTGTATTCAGCAGGGTCCAATATAGGGACTGCTGCTTAACATTGGCTTGAATTTACTCTAACTTTAGGGGATTAGATGAGCATAATGGCCTCTCAGGTATCAGGGAGATGTAGGAACAGAGTCTATTTAATCTAACACCAGCTCTATTTATTTACGAGTTGGTCAGTAGCCAGTGATAGATTAGTGTAGTTTGACCACTTCTTCTGGACAATGATCAGCAAGGTGCAGAAGGCTATGTAGGCTTCAGATAGGAATACACCTTAACACTTCCTACTAAATTACCTGAAGAGGACTCTGTTATAGTGCGAAGATAAAGTTGTGTAAAGTATAACAGAAACAAGACCTTCAATCAAGACAAATGTCACTGTTCATATCAAGGTAAAAATTCTCAACTCATTGAGTACTTGTCTGTACACATTGTGTACACAGTAAAGCTTTAATTTAATTATTTGTTGAAACCATAAGATAATAAATACATGAAGCTATGTACAGTTTGCAGCTACCAGCCCATCAATCTTAGTCAGAAAGTAATGTAGTGGTGATATTTACCTGTTCATTATAGATACAATTTCATTACAGACCATAGGCTTTCAAGTTTACTTGATTAGATATCATCTTATCAAAACCATATCTTAAATATTTTAAAAACAAATAGTCTTTGTGCATGAGACATAACAGCTATTGTATTTCTGCTGTCAAAGTCATTAGTATTCATTGAGGTGAAGATAGTTGGATTGTAACAATAAAGGATACATTACACCTTTAAACAGAAATAGAGGAAAGACTATCAAATGTCTTACACTGCATCAAATATGAGAATTGTTGGTGTTTATTACATCAATATCTGTTTTAACATGTAAGTCAATTTTTGCAACAGCAATCCTTGAAGCAGATGTCCATATCACATGAGAAATTTATTTATACCTAATGAAAACAAGTACAAAAAGTTTCTTGTGAAAAGAGGAGATATTATAAAGTACCTGTATCAAATTTCATCAGTTGCTAAAACAATAAGGTATGATAAAACCGTGAATATTTACACAACACTTCTTGGTAGCCACAAACTAAGTTCAGAGCCTATGAGTAAGGGTGGTGTCAGGAAGCAGAACTAAGTGTTCTAATTAAAGGTAAATCTGGTCTGTACAGGTGTTAATTACAGGTGACAGAGGGTGTGATGAACTGTCAATCTGTCATACACCTTAGCCGAGTGATTATCATACAGAATATTAACACCTAATTATCATCATATCTTTAAATTTTTACCTGGTTATATAGATATGGTGATTATCACATGAAAAGTATTTCCGTTAATTTGGGATAAATCACAAAAGTTTCATAGTTTGAAAAGATTCTAAATCAGAATATTTTATTGGTTGAAATACGTCTGTGAATCGAACCCATGACCCTCAGAGTTAGACAACGAGACGCCAGCAGTAAATGACGGCCACCTAGACCACTTGGTGACCCAGCCTTCTAGAAGGCTAGAAGGGTAGTCAGCTGGAGTCTA
>JAVFBX010227398.1:0-11015 GCA_034783855.1 Mopalia kennerleyi | reverse complement strand
TTAGTAAAAAACAATTTTGAAAATAAGTTGGTATCGTTTCTTTTGCCTGGTAGTTTACACAATTGAGGGTGTATTTGTATTTTAGACTTTATCTCATGCTTCATTCGGTTACGGAACTTTTCCTTTTTTAATATTAAATATCACCATTATAATTTACTCTGCGCCGACAAAGATTTATTGGAGCTACGGAAACGGAGGGTGGTTTATACTAAATCCCTTGACTTGGCAAGATTCTGTAATTAAAAGTTATGAGGAATTCCTGCACTTTGTCGTTTATTTGGTGGATCATTGTCAGGAACAGTCAAGAATCCGACTATTTGAACTTGCGTTCAGCACTGTTTGTAGATGCGAATTTGTATCCAATTAACTATACAGTTGATAGAGATACAAGGTATAGCCCTATGAAAACTACAGAAATACGACCTGCCTCTGAATACTAAATAACGTTGAATGCACATGACCTAATTACCGCGGAAGCGAGTGTGGTAATACTGATAAATGATTGATTTTGAAATGAAAATGGACGTCGAGGGGTCGTTTTATGGGTCGGTCTAACCCAAAAGTGCCTAAGGAAGAAAACGACATGGTTTAAGACGGGGTAAGGCCATGTAATGTTTATATATTTGAAGATAAAGTTCCGAACGATGGTATCGTTCGGCTATTTCTGGCGATTGGGAAGCTTCATGGAGCATAGCTAGAGTTTCTGTTAAGGTTTCAATTAGGAAAAAGGTCATTGACGGAGACAAAGGTTAGGGTTGGCACCAGGAGTAAATTTAAAATTTCAAATGATAACCCAAACTACAGGATTACCAGAACCTGTACCAAACCCGTCTGTGAATTTTCTGTACATTTCGATGCAGAGGGCGCTTGGTAGCTTCTGGCTTTTACCGACGAGAGGTTTAATCTCCCTGCAGGGCTTTATTTGTCGAGGACTTTGAGTAATAAAACCTCTTCACGCAGAGCAAGCCAGACAGGGGTCGACTACGACATGACTGATTGCTGATTGGATGTAGCCCTTTAAATATCATTTTTGTTGAATGAAAACCCTCTCCCAGCAGACGACAAAACCTCAGCTTAATGAGGCCACATTGACCTAGTTTGTTTAAACAATATTTTATTTCCATATAATATATAGGAACATGGATTGGTGAACAGGACATCTAGTTCAGTCTTAGCAACATAGAACTCCTGTACATGGCATGTTCTGTCTGTAATAACATAACACAATCCTTTTTAAAAAGATTTAAAAATGAAATAGAAATTTATCTAAATATTTTCTTCACACAAGCAGGATTTGTTAACAGTGAAGAATTTCAGCACAGACTGTAACTTATGGAGTTATGGTTGTTATCAAGTCTGCGACCACCGAAATTATCTCGGCCCCCAGCTCGACAGAAGGACTCCAAAAATTGCCCACTGATACTAGACACAATTCTCTTAAAGCTGATCTTCGCATCTCATATGAGATGTACATTGACTACTCTAACGCAATTCCTTAGAAAGCAATTGGTAACTTTAACGACCTGGGTATTGTTCCACACAGCGATCTTAGCCTAAGTTGATCTTAATTACCATGACGACACAATACCTCCATTACTGGTCGTCATGGCAATTAAGATAAACTTATAGGAAAAGATGGCTATGTGGAACAGGCCCCAGAACGAAAGTCACGTTGCCAAGACGTCATGAATTACTGAATTGGTTGCTTGTGAAACTACCATGGCCGTTGGTCTACAAAAATAGCTAAGAGTTTAGCATAAGCCTAAAGACATTACATGACCAGATACGGTGGAATCGAGGTAAGTTTCCAGTCACGTTATTTGAATTCAAGCGTGTTGAAAATCTAGGTTTTTCTTTTTAATTGAAAAAAAAATGGTGTCCTGGCACTCAAGTTTTTGATTGATTCGAAATCTTTCTACAAATATCAGCAGCCTTTTAAGCCACAAAACATAAATCTCGCTAAAGCAAACTTTCAGAGGAAATTGTATCCGGCACTCAGATACAGACATAAGCTCAAAGCAAAAAATAACGCAACGCATTTCACTACGATGATATGCTTGGCACACACATGCCTTCCGGTTTAAACATTTAGCTTCGGGCATGCGTTACTCTGTAGCTCTTTAGTGTCATCCGGTCGGTTATTATTGTCTATTTTGTATGGTTCGCTGATCAGCCAGTTACAATTTCCGTTATGGCTTTCCACTATGAGCAAAAATCAATATTTACCAGGAATCGATTATTAGGATGATCAGGCATAGAATATAAAGAACTGTAAAGAAAACAAATATTTCCATATTATGCATTAGCGAAGATAGCAGTCATCACATGATCAGGTATTTCTGTACACATAACTTTGGTGGAAAAGATGACAATTGAAATACACACTATTTGATTTTTAGGCCTGGTTCGAACACTCGGGTATATTTTCATACGTTATATATCAGACCCAAAGTTGAAGCCATTATTGAAGACAGGATTGATACAGTGGCGAAAATTATGCCAACGGCATATCTAATAATGTTACAGGACAACACGAAAGCAGGTAAGATGTAGATTGGTATGCCTGGACAGACTACAGGACAGACGGACACTATGTAAAGGATTGGGGTCTGCTTATCTGTGATACATGACATCATGTGATGTAGTGAATATGTCTGAGAACGACAGAACTGGTTCCATTCGCTGTAAGTTACAAACTAAAGCAGGACTTTATTTCCCAATAGCAAATATGACGAGCTACCTGTCATTTAAATGCGCCGATGCCACTGTTTCAAACACACTTTATATGTACACTGTACAGATCCATTTATTGTGGGTTCCATCCACTGATCGCTTATCATGTTAATGAAATGTGACGTCCAAAGACTGATAAAGATTTCCCTAAACGAGGACACTCAATCTGTGTGTGCCTTGAGGGAGGGGTAAAGGACCGGTAAATAGTTTTCCCATATTAGCCGATTTCCTGTAGTTATTGATTTTTAGATCCATAGCCGGAAGTCATGAAGGAAATGTGTTCATTCACAGATCAGAGAGCCAATCGAAAGGGGCAATTTCTAGCCACAGGGAAAACGGACGCTTGCAGGACAGGGAAAGTTTGGCTAATCTAATTTATTCCAAACTGTATTATGACGGCGTGCCGGCCTAATGGTTGAAGGAAAACACCTTTGATGCCACAATGAATCGCAAGACAACCCGATACTGAATACAAAGACGTCACAAAAGAACGACTTAATGTTGCGCCTTAGATATTAGAAAACCCGGGCAAAAGCTAAAGAAGTTCCCTTAGATTACCCCTAATCTTTTCCGGAACATCCGAATTGTCATATTGAATTTTAATGGAAGTCATGGCCATATTCTCTTTACGGACTTCAATGAATTATTTTTGTGTCTTTCAGAAAGAGAACATCAATAGAAGTTTCGTTGTTTAGGTAAACACTTAGTTGAAGAGATACAGTTCACAAATATCACAGGTGGAATACCTGTCCAAAAATCGGCTCCCAGAGTTAGGGACCGAATAACCAGCAGTAAATGCAATCGGTAATCTCCTAGACCACTCTGTCTTCGGTTAGGCTTCTCCTTCCATAGGTGGTCGTCATTTACTGCTGGCTATTCGTTAAAACTTTCATAAAACACACGCATACTTAGTGTTATTAAAGGCTAATATAGTAAACAAAAGTCATGAAATTTGCTGCAGCAAACGTCATTCCCTTAGCCGTTTGTTGCCAGTAGAGACGGGCATTTTGGCCTAGAGCCCGTTAGAGGCTTATTTCATACTCACAATGTTTGATTGGGTGTATCAGTTATTGACGTATACAAGAATCTGGAAATTGCAAGTTTCGACCCTAGGACTTAATATTCACTCATTTCTCATCAATGTCTCTACAGATCAGAAATATTGGCAAATCACATTTTGGTATCCAGGCTTATAACCCTCTACATACAATCAACTGCCTCCGACGTAGAAAATCTTGTAACCCCGTCGTCGTTTCGTTTCAATAATCACTTCAGACAAAATCCTGTTTGCTGGACTTTGGTACCATTACGGTAAATAGATTTAACACCAGAGAAGGCAGTGCTTAATGGACAGCGCTGAGTTTCGGACTCAGATTCAGGTACATACGGGATTATTATTAAGGCAGCTGAGTATTATGAGAGACTGAGGTATGAGGTGGATTAGATGAGGACAGTGTCACATTATGTTAAGGCTTGATTAAATAAAAATGGGTGATTTTGATCCGAAGCTTGTCTTGCATTCTGTGAGAGCCCATAAAACACGATCCACCATAGTGTTTAACAAACTTGTTGTATATATCCAAGCTCACTTTGTTTCTTTCTTTATTGATATATTGTCTAAAATCGAAGTCTTTATCATAATTTTGACCTTATTTATGTATAGATTGATTCATTTTTTTGTCCCATTCTTAATCCCGGCAAATGTGAAGATATAACTCTTCCTTTTGTCAAATTAAATATCACCATTATCATTTACTCGGCGCCGGCCCAGATTTAATGGAGCTACGGAAATTGATAACAGCTTATACTAAATCATTTGGCCTCACGATTAGTTAAATAACACGTCATAAAGAGTTCATACAATACATTGTCTAAATGGATCCTCGCCTAAAAGAGCACTCATCCAGGACAGAGACACGGTTCAGACTATTTGAACGTACAAGGGATTTGATTTAAGTTTTAATTAGACAAAATGTCATTGACGGAGAACAAAGTGACCATTGACTTAAATTTGACCATCGGGGTAAATTCAAATGATAAGCCAGACCAATACCAAATGTTATGTATATCTCCAACACAGGGCGCTTGGTCGCATCTGGCTTTTACCGACGAGAGGTTTAAATCTCCCTGCAGGGCTTAATTTGTCAAGGACTTTTAGTAATAAAACCTCTTCACGTAGAGCAAGTCGGACAAGGGTCGACACCGACAGCGTTGATTGCTGATTGGATGTCATTTTGCAACCATCACTTTAGTACCATCCAGCTTTTCAATGCTGACTGAGAGCTTTGGGATAAACCCGCGCCTTCGCTGTCTTACCGGGAAGTCACGAGGGAGCTCTACGTTTAACCACAATTATAAAAAAAAACAAGGTGTATACACATTTGAAAATGAATGTCAACATAAAATGGAACAATATTTTCGTTTAAGAATGATTAAAGTTGTTAGTATCTTTATAATGTGTTTGTTTCATTTGTGTGACTCTGGTATCTTTAAAAAAATGAATGGGATTGATATACATCTGAATGACATCATAGCATAGTCAAGGTGTATTTATACAGCTGTAATTCGTCTGAGTACGACCACACAATTTACGCCGTTTTAGCCAATATCACTACATTTACACATTTAAAAAGGTCCCGGTATATGACTAAGCGGGCTGTACGTAAGGCAGGGAGGTAAGCCCACCTCCGATTCTAATCAAATGATTGGATGTAACACTTCAAATATCATCTTTGTTGAAAACCCTCTCCTAGCAGACGACAAAACCTCAGCTGAATCAGGTCACATTGACCGAGTTCAGTCATAGCAACATAGAACTCCAGTACATGTCATGTTCTATCTATAATAACAAAACAAAATCCTTTCCAATAAACAATTTAAAATAAAATAGAAATCTATCTGCAAAGTCGAAATTTATCAAAATATTTTCTTTACAAAAACAGCATTTGTTAACCATCAAGTACCATCTAGCTATTCAGCACAGACGCAACTTAACAAGTCTGCGATCACCGAAATTATCTCAGCCCCCAGGTCTACGAAAGGACTCCAAAAATTGCCCACTGATCCTAGGCCGCACAATCCACTTAAAGCTGATCTTCGCATCTCATATGAGATATATTTTGAATCCTGTAACACAATCCCATAGAAAGCAATCGGTAACTGTAACGACCTGAACGAAAGCCGCGTCGCCAAGACGTCATGCATAAAATAACTGGTTTCTTGTGCATGGAACTACCATGGCCGTTGGTCTACAATAAATAGCTAACAGTTCGACATAAGCTTAAAAAACATTACATGACCTGATAAGGTGGAATCGAGATAAATTTCCAGTCACGTTATTTGCATTAAAGCGTGTTGAATATTAAGGTTTTTCTTCTTAATTGAACAAAATGGTAGCCTACCCTGGCACTAAAGTTTTTGATTGATTCGAAATCTTTCAACAAACATTAGCAGCCTTCTACGTCACTAGACATAAACCTCGCTAAAGCAAACTTTCAGAGGAAATTGTATCCGGCACTCAGGTACAGTTATAAGCTCAAAATAAAAACAACACTACGCATTTCACTACGATGATATGCTTGGCACAACCATGGATACTGGTTTTAAAGGAGAAGGCGCGTGATTTAACAGTGGGTTTTTTGGTCGTTTTTAAATACCATTTTAGTAACATAACAGCCCTCAGATCAAGGAATTAATTAAAATTAAGTCAGTAATTGAACTATAACAAACCGGAAGTGACGTACGTGGTGCAAGTAACCCACAACATATCGTATGCTATTGCACTGTTTAACGTATGGATATATCATTCCTGACAGGAATTATGCCTGCCGGCGTAGTACTTGGATATGCGAATTATGAATTGGTTATTGCAAAAAGAATCCCGTCTCACTGTTTCCTGAGAGATTCTGTTTTTAAGGCAGTGGCTGGTACAAATCAGAAACAAAGGTTTCCCAGTAAATGCATCATTTGACAGGTTAAAGAACTTGTGACTGTGTATTACACGTTTTGTGCCATCCGATTATGAAAGGACGTTCGGCCCGAATTGACCGAGCTAACAAATATTATGTAAAAAATAATCCTGTATATATCGTGTGTATTTCCATTTTGTCCAGAACAAAAGGCTCGGGAAGTGTTATCTCGAAGCACGAGGTGCCTTGACGCCAGGCAGAAAGTAGGCAGGGGGGCAGATTTGCCTCGGGTTCAGCCAGTCAACAACAGGAGGAAGACGCTGAGCTTTTCACTGATCCCCGGCCCAGTATCAGTAAAGGTAGCCCAGAAAAATACCCTAAACTGAGTACTGATATGGACAATTTTAGTTCCCCATTCATGCTTACACCTGTTAAATTAAGTTTTCTTTTCCATTTTGAGGACATTTTTTTATTGATTTTTACGTTTTCAGAACATACAATCTTACACTTCAGGCCATTACACCATGTCAATGCTTGTCTTCCGTGCGACTAGGGCTGCATATTGGACTGTATAATACAAATCTATAAGTATTCGCATCTAGGCCTACACACTGCCGTATCTGCCGTTCTTTTACTTAAATCTTTATTCCTGGCTTCTAGTTCTTCCTTAGAATAATTTGGTACAAACCTGTACGGTAATAATTCTGACTGAAAGAAAAATTCGGAGAAGAGTTTGACTCAGAAATGATAGATTTATCGTAGCTTTAGCGTATAATATAGTGTTGTTATTGTGTCACTTGCACCGTGTACGTCACTTCCGGTTTGTAAAAGTTTAATTACTTGCGTTATATTAATTAGTTTATTAATCTCAGGGCTGTTGTGTTACTAAAATAGTAATATAAAACGACCAAAACCCACTGTAAAATCGCGTGCCTTCTCTTTTATCATTTAGCTTCGGGCATGCGCTACTGTGTATAGTTCTTTAGTGTCATCCGGTGGGTCATTATTGTCTATTTTGTATGGTTCGCTGGTCAGCCAGTTAAAATTTGCGTTATGGCTTTCGGCAATGAACAAAAATCAATATTTACCCGGAATGGATTATAAGGATGAGCAGGCATAGAAGATAAAGAAGTGTAAAATATACAAATTTAATGAATTGGGGAAGATAACATTCATCACTGAGCTGGTGTTTTACAGATGATCTGGTATTTCTGTACATAAAACTATGGCGGAAAAGATTATATTGATAATACCCAAAATCGGATTTTTCGAAAATAAATAGGCCTGGGCCAGTTGCTCGAAAGGCGATTAGCGATTAATTGGTTAATACCGGGTTCGAGATAGGCCTTTGTTGGTTTGATTGGGGTTTAACGTTGTACTCAAGGGTATTTCACTTATATGACGACGGATTGTCTACTTCAGAATGCTCCTTGCCTAATTACGGTGGAAAACCGGAAAGAAACCTCGTAAAAACCACCCCCGCGATTGCCAGACCCACATCGTGTGATCATAAACCTGAGGGTCGACAGACGGACTCGATCATGTGACCGGTACATCGAAGTAGGGTTTAGTTACCGCAAGGTCCCGGTCGCGGGCCCGAATGTGAAAGAAGGTCGGGTGGAGATCGATATGCCTGAACAGACCGACAAAGCTTGGAGTCTGCTTATCTATGATATCAGATGATGTAGCAAATATATCTGAGAACGACAAAACTGGTTCCAGTCGTTGTTAGTTACAAAATACAACTGGACTTTTTATTACCAATAGCATATCTAAAGGGCCACGACCGATAAAGAATCAAATGAAACACGAACCATGAAAAAAGAGACAGTATCTGCGATATAAATGAGTCGAAGCCAAGCCACTGTTTCAAACACACTTCATATGTACACTGTACAGATCCAATGTGTTGTGCGTTCCATTCACTGATCGCTTATCATGTTAATGAAATGTGACGTCCAAAGACTGATAAAGATTTCCCTAAACGAGGACACTCAATCTGTGTGTGCCTTGAGGGAGGGGTAAAGGACCGGTAAATAGTTTTCCCATATTAGCCGATTTCCTGTAGTTATTGATTTTTAGATCCATAGCCGGAAGTCATGAAGGAAATGTGTTCATTCACAGATCAGAGAGCCAATCGAAAGGGGCAATTTCTAGCCACAGGGAAAACGGACGCTTGCAGGACAGGGAAAGTTTGGCTAATCTAATTTATTCCAAACTGTATTATGACGGCGTGCCGGCCTAATGGTTGAAGGAAAACACCTTTGATGCCACAATGAATCGCAAGACAACCCGATACTGAATACAAAGACGTCACAAAAGAACGACTTAATGTTGCGCCTTAGATATTAGAAAACCCGGGCAAAAGCTAAAGAAGTTCCCTTAGATTACCCCTAATCTTTTCCGGAACATCCGAATTGTCATATTGAATTTTAATGGAAGTCATGGCCATATTCTCTTTACGGACTTCAATGAATTATTTTTGTGTCTTTCAGAAAGAGAACATCAATAGAAGTTTCGTTGTTTAGGTAAACACTTAGTTGAAGAGATACAGTTCACAAATATCACAGGTGGAATACCTGTCCAAAAATCGGCTCCCAGAGTTAGGGACCGAATAACCAGCAGTAAATGCAATCGGTAATCTCCTAGACCACTCTGTCTTCGGTTAGGCTTCTCCTTCCATAGGTGGTCGTCATTTACTGCTGGCTATTCGTTAAAACTTTCATAAAACACACGCATACTTAGTGTTATTAAAGGCTAATATAGTAAACAAAAGTCATGAAATTTGCTGCAGCAAACGTCATTCCCTTAGCCGTTTGTTGCCAGTAGAGACGGGCATTTTGGCCTAGAGCCCGTTAGAGGCTTATTTCATACTCACAATGTTTGATTGGGTGTATCAGTTATTGACGTATACAAGAATCTGGAAATTGCAAGTTTCGACCCTAGGACTTAATATTCACTCATTTCTCATCAATGTCTCTACAGATCAGAAATATTGGCAAATCACATTTTGGTATCCAGGCTTATAACCCTCTACATACAATCAACTGCCTCCGACGTAGAAAATCTTGTAACCCCGTCGTCGTTTCGTTTCAATAATCACTTCAGACAAAATCCTGTTTGCTGGACTTTGGTACCATTAGGGTAAATAGATTTAACACCAGAGAAGGCAATGCTTAATGGACAGCCCTGAGTTTCTGACTCAGATTCAGGTACATACGGGATTATTATTAAGGCAGCTGAGTATTATGAGAGACTTGGGTTTGAGGTGGATTAGATGAGAAACAGTGTCACATTATGTTAAGTCAATCTTACTTTGATTGAATAAAAATGGGTGCTTTTGATCCGAAGCTTGTCTTGGGTTTTGTGACAGCCCATAAGACAAGAGGTCCAATAGAATATAACTAACTAGTTGCTTTTTTCCCCCAAAAAAATCTTAGTTTATCATGAGCCCAATTCAGGCTTCATAGTGTGTGACAAACTTGTTGTATTTGTTTGGCAAAAATCTTCTTTTATCATTTTATCTCTAACTGCAATTTGTAACTGCACGAAGTTCTGGTAACTATATTCTGTAACTGCATGAAGTTCTGGTCATTGTAGCTGTAATCTCTAACTGCATGAAGTTCTGGACAATTTTGTCTGTAAGTTGTAACTGCATGAAATTCTGGTCACTATATTCTGTAACTGCACGAAATTTTGGTAACTGTAGCTGTATTCTCTAACTACATGAAGTTCTGCCAACTATATTATGTAACTGCACGAAGTTCTTGACACTTTTGTCTGTAGTCTGTAACTGCACGAAGTTTTGGTTACTGTAATTTGTAACTGCATGAAGTTCTGGTAACTCTTAGCTATAATCTGTAACTGCACGAAGTTCTGGAAACTGTTATCTATAACTGCACGAAGTTCTGGTGACTGTTAAAAAACATTAATCTCTTATTCCTGCAATTGCCACTCCTGGACAGCTCTGACAGAAATAACACATTAATACTTATTTCCAAATTAAAGCCACTATTATTATTCAAGTTCAGATAACGATACCGACGGCGATTGGTATCTGTGCGGGGAATCAAACCCAGTGCCGTCAAAGTCAGGAGACCGGTTGGTGAAGTTGGTCAGTTCATTGTGTGACCCTCTGGCTAAGGGCAGTTTGTTTGAGTAGCAAGGCTGTCTTTACTTAGCACTGGAAGAAAATTCATTTTCTAACATAATGGAAACGTTTCACACGTTCAAATCTTGGTTGTGTTGGTGTCAATTATTGTTAGAATACAGCGCCGTCATATAATTGTAATACCCTTTAAACAGGCACTAGCGCCCAAAATTAGCTTTTATCAATAAATTCAGATTGCTACGATTTTAAGTGGTATCAAAGTT
>JAVFBX010227387.1:0-11015 GCA_034783855.1 Mopalia kennerleyi | reverse complement strand
AAACGTGGCAAGGATACTGATAAGGTCCTGAAGGGATGCATTTTACTATTTAAAAATTTCTGTTTTTAATATTTTTTTAAATATTTTTCACGTGTATTTGTTGGACTGTAGTATTGTGCTTCTGATTAGCATGTGTATTACGTTCCACAATGCAATGCCTATTAACACTGACACCTTTATAACTCTCCTCAGTCACAACGTTTATCATTGTATTGATTTGGCGGGGGATATGAGTATTTCATACTTGTTCTACTATTCTTTTCCACATATGTGATTTTTTCCCGCAAATTTATGCAAATTTATGCAAGTTAGCTGTCTGTCGTCCAACATATCTTGTCCGGACCATAACTTAGTTACTATTCAACGTATGACTTTGAAACTTTCATACAACATTATTCACAATTTGGAAATGTGGAACGTGAAACTTTTCCCGCACATTAATGCAAATTTCGACTTAAATTTTGAAAATAAGCTCGCTGTTGTCCAACATATCTTGTTCGGACCATAACTCACTTACTATGTAGCGAACCACTTACACACAAAATTCTTGTCCATATTGATGAAGATGTGCAAGGTAAAGCTTTTCCCGTAAATATATGAAGATGTGCAAGGTAAAGCTTTTCCCGTAAATATATGTAAATCTCTTCCTTAAATGTTCAAATCTGTCGTCGGTCATATCTAGTCTGGACCATAGCCCAATTACTACATAGCATATCGATCTGACCCTTACACATTACAGTCTTCTCCATATGCAGATATGCAACGTTAAACTTTTCCCGCAAATTTCTTCTTAATAATGCAAATTAGCTATCTGTCGCCCAAAATACCATGTCCCCAATCAAACAAACAAATCAATCACAGACTTCTCCCTCACAGCCTGTATTTAGCGGCAATAAATTTGCTCAAAAAGTACAAACTGATCAGAAGCAAATCCACCCTTTGAGTCTTGCAAAGAGTTTGTTATTTTCTAGAGAAGAATAAATCAGGGAAACTACATTTGTATTATTCTCTTTTGTACATAAGTAAAATAAAAGTTTACATAATTACGTGAAATTCCTTTTCACAAATGTACAATAGTTAGGATTTTGTGTTTTATTTTACTTATGTGACAAAGAATTTCACATTCGTTGAAAAGATTTTTACATATGTTGACAAGAATTCTACATATGTAAAATAAAGTTTTAAGTTACATATTTGAAATTGTTTGCTATCCTTACCTGTCAACTTACATACAGCGGGTTATTATGCTTATACATATATGTCAAACACTGGCGAATATAGCTAATCTGGCCATAGTTTATGTACCAAAAGCCGCTGCATGTTATGAGCGAACTATATATCAGGGCTCCTATAACGTTAAACGTCTAGCAAAACACAAGAAAACGGAATAATAAACTGTGGAACAGATGCAAAAGGAAAGAACACACCTTGAATGATGTTATTAAAATCACGCTTATTTGGTTAATGTCAATTGATTGCTTGATTGATTGGCGTTATACACAGTGCTTAAGGGTATTTCACTGATATGATGGCGGTGTATTCCAACAAAAATTGAAACTAGCTTAACCAAGATGTAAAGCGATTGCATAATGTTAAAAAATTAATTTTCCTCGAGTGCTAATTAAAGACAGCATTGCCACTCTCCAAACAAACTACCCTTAGACAGAGGGCGGGCGGTATACTATCAAAGCGCTTTTCGTTTAGCGTACAGAGTAGTCGTGGTAGTGCAGTTTAATAGGTTCAGTCAAACAGGCAGCGTTCATTGGTCAGAACAACCCTGTATTCAAACCCTCGTTTCTCCTTTGTGTGCACAATCAGTTTTATGAAATAGCGGACGTCGATATGTTTAACTAGCAAAGACTCAAATAAGCGATAAAAGGGAGATTAGTATTCGTACTAGATATTTTGGTGAAACAGAACATCGGTTTATGAACTTTTCTTACAAGCTATTGTTCTCGATGTCTACTATTTTCGCCACCTATCCAGTTTTATAATTTAAAGTAATGGTGTAGTTAGTGCATATTTCAACCTTCGCAAAATTAAATTAAGATTAAAATGTAAACGAAATTCGAATGTTTGTTCTTGTTCTGACTATTATAGCATTGTCTTTGTACACTGCAATAAATGTCGTTTGGAGACCAGAGTCTATTTAAACGGCGGGATGAGAACATACCTGATTTTAATTCTTTTTCATCTGTGAATGCAACAGCGATGGCCCTTCGACTTGTGGACGGACCAAGCTCGACAAGTGGAAGATTAGAGGTTTTGGCGGGTGGTGTTTGGGGTACAGTATGTGATGATGGCTTTGACATACAAGAGGCTAAGGTGGCCTGCAGACAAATGGGACTCCCGTAGTAAGAACATGGTCATCAATGTTTATTGGAATTTTATCACCACCAAGGAGCTCTTTGAGGGGCTTCAGGGCATAGGGTATAGTATCTCAGACATAGTAATGCTACGTCTGCCTTGGAATGAAGTTAGGTTAATTTTGACCGCATCACTCAGCACTTAACATTTTATGGTTGTGTTTCTGTGACTTTTAACTGAAAAAGTACATCGCCGTCACATAAGTGAAATACCCTTGAGTACGGTTTAAACAAGAATGTAACTAATCGCCTCGCAAAAAAGATTGTGTATTTCTAGCATTTGCGATTATGCGACACCTCTGCAATGAATTATCATACGGCTAAGTCAGCTGATTATAGATTTTAGAAAAAACCTTCATTATTTTAGGATACAAAAATAGAATGTCATTAAAATGTACAACTAGTCATACGGCTTCCATTGTCAGTTGTCAGTTTTGGTGACCTGGAACAAAGGTCAATATCATGGGACAGTATTGCTGGACCTCTCCTGCAAACCAAATCGACTGAACGCTTGTCGATTAATTTTCCCATTTAGTCAAAATGTAAACATTTGTGACGAGCTCACGCCTGACGTCTCATTTTAACCTGTAAACAGACGAAAGGTCAAGGTCACCAGATGGTTCGACGTGTAAACCACGATGGTACTGTGTGAAAACTATTATATTGAAACTTTACGCACATACTCGTGATATTTTACTGACAAAAGCTGTCAAATTCCATAAACAATATAACATTCACTAGATGTTGTGGAGACCAATTTCCACGCCAATATAGTTATGTTCAATAAGAAAACGTTTTAGAAGCTTTATTGATGAAATTTGTTATACCATTAATTAATTTGACACCACACCACTTTTTAAATTTTTTTCAACAAAATTGTATGTTTAAAGTTCTGCAGCTAGAAAGCTACAAATCAGATATGGAGATGCTTCGATCCCAATCTTGCTGGACAACGTTAATTGCAATGGAGGCGAGACCAAACTAAGTGACTGTCAACGCAATCCCATTGGCAGCCACAACTGTATACACTCAAAAGATGTGTCTATCATATGTGTCGATTTTATTGGTGAGTGATAAGGGATTCCTAATGATTTTTTCTGTTTATAACTCTTACCGTATTTTCCTGTTGTGGATATAGCGTTGCCTTGATAGAGTACTAGACTCTCTAAACGGATCCTCCTGTTGTCCCGGTGTTCTCAGAGCTAAGTGGCAGCATGAAGATGATCTTTTGGTGTTATCGATATATTGTAACGGAGACTAGGGACTGATAGTCCACTTTTCACATATTTGGGCAGAGACAGTTTAGTTATCGCAGATACAAACTAAAATTGTGCATACGCATTGTGCTACTGTAGATGCTTATTTCAAATACTGATTTGTATGTCTGTTTCCAAAAGTGCTATCCTAAGGGTCCATTTGCCCAAAAGCTGTCAGATGGCCCATCGATCCCCAAGATAAAGGGACCAAAAAGCCACCTATTGGGGCCCAACAGACCATAAGCTATATAAAAAAGAAAAAGTACAAACACGCGAATAAAATGACTTCGATTTTTTTTTACGACATTATCAGATAACTTTAACTCAAATAGATTAAAATGGGTGTGAAAACTGTCCTATATATATGGTAATGGAAAAACCTTTCATGCCATGTTTCGCCTGTAAATTAAAAAAAACAACTTTACGGTACATGTTAGTATCGTGAAAGATTGGCAACCTAAATCTAAGGATAAGAGAACATAATTATATTTGCTGTTGTCCAGCTGCTCAAGATTATATCCATTAAAATTCATATTGAATTTAATAAGATCCTTTCGGTGCTTGGTGGTTTGGGAAACTGGCCTTGGTAGAACTGACCCAACTGAAGTCATTTGTACCTGAATACGTTCATTAAAGGCGCAGGAGGTCGTATGCATTGGTGAAGGCGCCGAAACTGGATTCCATAGCCGCCATTCCTATACTATGGCTGTTTTGCAATGCCAAAATAATAAACAACGCTGCCTACTCAACAAGCACATAATCGCCGAGATCGTTCTTTCTTGCGGGGCATTCTAAAAGCTATATTCAGAAAAGAATCCGAAATGAGTTGTTTGTTAGCTCATTAATAGTATTCGATAACTATTTTACAATGTCAGGAAATGGGGTTGACCAGTGGCTACAAAGGGGGGTAAATCTGTTACTCTATCTCACTGTCTTACAATAGCATGGGATGGAAGTTTTTATAAATGGTATTGTTATTCAATTATATAGGTGGCACTGCCAGTTACATGAGTAACACGTTTATCTCCCTTTCAAACCACTGGTCAACCCCATTTGGGTACAATGGGCCACTAATGCCCCCCCCCCCCCCCCCCCAAAAAAAAATTGCCCATCGGTCCCCAACAACAGCTTGACAGCATTAAGCCACGTGTACAAGAGAATGAAAAAGACAATTAATTTACCCTATGTTTGGATGTCAAGAGTAATACAAAGAAAACCAAAGACAGACGTAGAACCGGTGTAGGACTTATTAGATCAATTGTATTGAACATTTAGAGAAAGAGGTCATAATTAATAAACACTGTCAAAAGCTTCCATACGGTTCCAGATTCACTTTACTCGACTGAATCAAACTCCAATCAATATGGCAGAAAGTGACAAGTATGACAGGTCTGGTGAAAAAAAAAGAGGGCGCCCTCGTCGTACGTTTGAAATATACAGCTAGGGGTGGTCCGTAGGGCCCTAAGGCTCATCGGTCCCCAATCTCCCCTACCCTGTGATTCTGTAGTTTTTGTGGGCCTTGTTGTTTTGTATGGCCAGTTTTGTCGATGACGGGCTCGTTACCACATTGGACTCACACGCTGTCATGTGATTGAAATAAGCTTAACTACGGCATTAGAAACCCCAATCAATCACAACCCATAAGGCAAATATGAATGTACTAGCAAATCGCGTTTCATCAACACATCATTTAAATGTTTACTCTACATTACACACTATGACCAATGACATTAATCTTGTGCACTCTGCCACATCTCGGTCTCTTGCTAGGAACATTACGTTTCCAATATAGACATACATGTACTACTTTACTTAGTACCGATGGAATATTAATTTTCAAACAAACCAAAAAACTTCACATTTTATCTTTGTGGTATTGTAACAATTACACCGCCGTCATATAAAGGAAATACTATTGGTCACGGCGTCTAACACCGATCCATCGACCAATTTAAACCGATCTATCGGTATTAGCGGTAATGATTGAGTGTCGGCTTACTGGTCCAACTCAGATGCAACGGATCGAGTCCCACTATTTGGCCGATCGGCTTCGGCGATCACAATCGGTGTCGCCGGCCTGAACACACCACACGATTTTTATGGCGAGTGGAACTATCGCGGCGATCGGGAGATTATAATCGCCCGTGTGTCTACTGCCTAGAGGGAAATCTACAGACATCTCGATAGAAGGTTGTAGCCGTTTACATGGTAAATAAAGTACATACTGATAACATGTGATCAAGAAGGTATTCGGTATGGGTTAGGAATAGATCAGCGCACAACTTGGTATTTTAGAGAAATAGCAATAAACAAATGAATATATCAGCTAAAGGGAATGACAAAATTACAAGCTGTCTGATAAGGATGAAAGTTTCGCCTCAACCAGTAAATCCTTCAGATTACTTTATTTGTCTTGTATTCTATAATGGATCTGTCGGAGAGACAGGTACATATTTTAAGTACAATATCTTGGCATTCCTGTATAAGTAAACTGGTGCTGGGCTGCTCGTATTGAAATACAAATGGAAGCATATTTTTTAGACCCATATCCAATTGAAACTCAATGGAGGCAAAGTTTGAAAAGTCTTTGTCTGTGAAGCCTCTCTTTCTAAAAGTTTCTGTTTGGTTTCTTTGTCAGATGAAATAATTTGTGTTTTTTAAGGCACGATTTCAGGCATTTTTAAGGCATGATTTCAAAATGGTCTTTTACCGAACAATCAGGAAGGGAGAAATGTTCATCTATTTTGGGCAATGAGTTTTAACCTAATAGAACACAAATGATTGTTAGCTCTAATCCGAAGGACAAAGAGGTTTGACCTAATGGAATTCAACTGATTGTTAGCCCTAATCCGAAAGGGATTTTTGGTGTTATTAACGTATTGTGTTAGACACTTCTTACAAGTTATAATATATACCACATTGTCTCAATCCTAATTCAAACTCTCTAGTTTGTTATCAACCAAAGGGGACCTAGTTGGTGGGTATCTGTAGGCTTAAAGCCTACCTTAAAATATAGAGACCCTACTCTATGCTAATTGGGAACCTGGTTCGACGTAACATCTAAAAAATCTACATTATCAAAACTGATTGTAAGCTGCAGATAAACACCAACTAACAAAACAAACAAACACATCTAACTCTGCATTTGGATATCTATTTTGACTTCGTTTTTAATGCCCTTGGCAAATATACGGGAATTTATTTCCTTTTCTATGTTGATTATCTGAAACGCAAGAAACAACAAGTTGTTGTAAGCGATCAAAATTCTTATTTAGGAGATGTGTATGCAGGTGTCCTACAGGGTGCTACATGCCCAAGTTATGGCCTTCATATTTCCAATGTTTTTGATAATAAAATAGGCATCCAGTAGATAGGTCTTTAGCTTTACATTTAACGTTCATTGATCTCATAAAACCTTTATTCAAACCATATATTCTCCTTCCTGTGCCCATTTTAGTTTGATGAAAAAAGGACATCGATGCATTTGATCATCAGATATTAAAATAAGCAATACAAAGGAGATTTGTTAATTTGTGTAGTGCATATTTAGACCTCTGCATATTTAGACCTCCGCAAAATTATATTAAGAACAAAATGAAGCTGAAATCCGAATATTTGTATTTTAGGATTTCAGAATAAAAATTGATTGATTATAACATTGCTTTTGGACACTGTGATGGGTGTCATTTGGACACAAGGGTCTATTTAAATGGCGGGTTGAAGACATACTTGATTTTTATTCTATTTTATATGTGGTAACAGTAGCGACAGATCTTCGACTTGCGGATGGACCCAGCTCTAAAAGTGGAAGATTAGAAGTCTTGGCGGGTGGTGTTTGGGGTACAGTATGTGATGATGGCTTTGACAGACTAGCGGCTAAGGTGGCCTGCAGACAAATGGGACTCCCGTAGTAAGTACATGGTCATCAATGTTTTCCGGACTTTTATCACCACCGGAGGCCTCTTTGAGGGGTTTCATAGCAAAGGGAATATCTCAGGCATAGTGGTACTACCTTTGCTAAGGAATAAAGGCCAGTTAATTTTGCCAGCATCCCTATGCTCCCTATGCATCCCTATTTAAACATGAATGTAGCTAATCGCCTCGCAGAAAAGATTTTGTATTCCTAGCATTTGTGATTTTGCGACACCTGCTATGAAATTATCATAAACTAAGTCAGCCGATTACAGATTTTAGCAAAAGCCTTCATTATTTTAAGATACAAAAAAATAGTATGTAATTAAAAACATTAAAATGTAACACAACTTTTGTTTGCCGTTTATTCATTTAATGGTGTATTTTTGTTTGGTGTATATTGGTGCTGCGTCAGGTGCATAAAACGTACTATTGTGTCTAAGCAAGTCTGAAATTTCACGTTTTAAGCTCCGCAGCTAGAAAGCTACAAGCCAGATATGGAGATACTTCGATCCCAATTTTGCTGGACAACGTTAATTGTAATGGAGGCGAGACCAACATTGATGAGTGTGAACACAATCCCATTGGACGCCATGACTGTACACACACAGAAGATGTCTCTATCACATGCTTCGATGTTGATGGTGAGTTTTAAGGAATACCTTATGAGTTTTACTGTTGATAGATTTACCGTATTTTCCTGTCGTGGATATAGCGTCACCTTGATAGAGTACTTAACTCTCTAAACGGATCCTCCTGTTGTTCAGGTGTTCTCAGAGCTAAATGGCAGCATGAAGATGATCAATTGGTGTTCTCGATATATGCTACCAAGTGATTCTCCTGTTTTTGTGGGTCTTCTTTTTGTTTGTAGTCAGTTTTGTTGAGGGCGGGTTCGTTACCACATCGAACTGACACGCCGTCTTGTAAGTGAAATAACCTTAAGTCCGGCACCAGGAACCCCAATTAATCATCACAACCCATAAGGCCAATTTCGTTTCATCAAGACACTATTTAAATGTTTTACTCTATCTGTATTACAGGGACACACGATGCCGAATGACATTAATCTCGTTCACTCTAACCAATCGGTCTCTTGCTAGGAACAGTACATTTCCAATACGCACATACTATTTTACTTAGTACCGAAGGGGTGTTAATTTCCAAAAGAGACCAAACCACTTCACATTTTATCTGTGTGTTATTGTAACAATAACACCGTCGTCATACAAATGAAATACCATTGGTCACGGCGTCAAATACCAATCTATCAACCAAGTTAAACCGATCAATCCGGCGGTAATGATTGAGTGTCGCTTTACAGGTTCAATTTCAATGTACCGGATCGAGTCCCTCTGTTATCCCCCAGGCATATGGGTGTCACATGATTTGGCTCCGGCGCTGTTAAAGGATGTTTTTTGCGAAATTTATTTCCGGTTATGCAGCGTAGTTAGGCAAGTAACAGTGTAAAGTGATACAATCTTTCGTCATATAAGTGAAATACCATTACGAACGAGGTTAAATCCAAAATTGAAACAAACAAACAAATCAATTAACGGCTCACTGAATTGAGTCCGTCTGTCGAACTCAGATGTGTATTTCTAAAAGGTAATCACTCTGGCACAGGGATGTTGACCAAATAAAATTGATCAATCATCTCCGGTTCTAGATAAACTCCCAGAGACAAGTTCCTAAATAGTTCTTAATCTTGAGTTGTGTTTGGGTAACCTACATACTTCTCTAGAGAAGTTATAACCATTTACATGGCAAATAAAGTATTGGTAAACATGTTACCAACAAGGTGTTCTGTATTGGTTAGGAATAAATCAACCAACAAACTGGTATTGCGGAGACATTAAATGTAAACGCATTTCTCTTGTATGGTATAATTTGGCATGATTTCAAAATAATATTTTACAGAATAAACGGGAAGAGAGAAATGTTCATCTTTTTGGGGATATGATTTTTAACCTCGAATGATTGTTAGCTCTAATCCGATGCGGATTTTTTGGTGTTGCTAACGTATTGATTTAGACACTTGCAAATTATGAAGTATACCACATTCAAACTGTCTTCCAAATACTTAACATTTCTAATTTGTTGCCCAACAAAGGAGGCTTTGTCTAGTATGTAAGTATCTAATTTGCAAGTAGCCGTCGTTCTATTTATGAGCGCCCGTTTGATACTTTCACAGGGCGATTGTGGCATTTTCGTTTAGGAGCTGCTTGTAGCTTTTGGTCTTAATTATAACTTTTCAGCTGGCTTATGGATTGTGATATTATTTCGACAGAGTTTGACATCGAAGTCTTTGGACACAACTGCAAAGAATTGGAATTGTGTAATGGTTTGTTTATAATCTGAACCGTAAGAAAGAAAGAGTCGTTTTAAGCGATCCAAATTCTCATTTACAAGATTTGTATTCAGGTGTCCTGCATTGTGGGATCTCAGGATCAAAATTAATTGTCTATAACATGGCTTTAGCACAATATTTTTTAACTTTTTGCCACATGGGTCCATTTAGACTGCGTGTTGAGAAAATACCTGATATTTTGCCTATTTTATATGTAGAAACAATGGCAGTTCGTCTTGTGGACGGACCAAACTCTAACAGTGGAAGATTAGAAGTCTCCGTTAATGGTGTTTGGGGTACAGTCTGTGATGATGGCTTCGACAATAAAGCGGCTAAGGTGGCCTGCAGACATCTGGGACTCTCGTAGTAAGTAATTATCAGTATTTATCAAGCTTTTAATGTCATCGAAGACCTCTTTGGGAAGACTGCTGGCTAAGGGTAATATATACTCTGTCAAGAAAGAAACGCATAGGCGAAATATGAATATAATTATCGCTTTAATACAACGCGGGATAATTCAATAATTTCGGGGGATAGCACAGTTAAAGTTGGTACAAGTATGTGGTAATGTTCTCGCTATGGACAGATGGCAGCGGAGGCGTATTCGTCACCGAAAAGCGCCGCACGAGGGCGCTGAAGTGAGTACCTTGTGTGGCCACCGTGAGCTGCAATCACTGCGCGACACCTCCTTGGCATAGACTGACTGAGTCTTTGAATCCGGGCAGGTGGAATCCTAACCCATTCTTCGTGCAGTGCATGGGAAAGTTGCGGATGCGTCTGAGGCACTGGGTTACGATGGCGTAAACGTCTGTCCAGTTCGTCCCAAAGATGCTCAATAGGGTTAAGACACATTAATGTTCTCATCCTCTAGGTATTCCACTGTTAAACGTCCCGTATGCGGCCTGGCATTGTCCTGCTGAAGGAGTTATCTCTGTCGATTCATAATGGGAAGCATGTGAGGGCGCAGAATTTCATCCCGATAGCGTACAGTTGTCAGGTTGCCTTCTACAATCACCAGTTCACTTCTGCCTGTGTAGGAGATGGCTCCCCACATCAGGACACTGCCTCCACCGAATCTGTCAACTTGGGCGACGCAGTTGTTGGCAAAACGTTCATTGCGGCGCCTGTATACGC
>JAVFBX010227386.1:0-20724 GCA_034783855.1 Mopalia kennerleyi | reverse complement strand
GGAAATGTAAGAGAGTAAAAATGGTAAGTTACAACTTGATGAAAGCATGTCAATAGCGCGTATGCCCTCCATGAGCGCTCATAACTGCGACGCAACGACTCCTCGCGGATTGGATGATGCGTCTGAACACAGCTTGAGGATGCGTCGCCATAATTGAACCAACATTGCACCAATTTCCTGCAAATTCTGTGGAGGGTTCCTTACATCTACCTCTAATAATAATAATAGTCTCTTGTATTAAGTTTCAAGAAAATATTTAGAAATTTATGAGTGTGAAGTTTCTTTTTTGACTGAGTATATTTCAGACTTTTGTTTGTCGATATACAGGGTATGAATACATATACACAAATATTTATATTCGTATTGATAATGTGCCAATGTGTGGGTAAATTGAATCTAGTGATTCAAAGGTCACTATAATTCAAATTACACATGACAGTGTAACTAGAGTTATCTATCCTATTCACAATACTGTATACAGATTTTCAAATTTACAAATGACATGACACTGTTTGTGGCACACAAATACGTTGCATAATTTGTGTGTCTTTTAGAAAGTGAAGATTAGGAGTATTTTTGTTATTTTGGGATAACATTTTCTTAGTTTGAACAGATTCTAGTTCAGATATTTTGCAATTTTGTCTGGAATTTATCACTCATCGTCATGAATCATTATACATAAAGTTAAGGCCGTTGAATACACGTTTTGGAATAATTTAGCCACAACGAAGAATAATATATATTACAACTATATGATCGGAATAATGTCTTCTTTAGGAGGTTACATGTTCGAAACTTTCGTATTAAAATATTTACACGAATACACAGTTTTATTTTTAGCTTCAATGTCAAAATAACCACGTAGATCACTTGCAAATATATGACCAAGTTAACAGCTAGAGTCGGTATATATTAAAAGTGCACCTTTTAACTTTACATTGCAGATATTGTGATGTAAATAATATTCCATAACATCTAAAGGAAAGCGTTAAGGAATTAAGCAACAGCGGAAATTCTATTAGGGGTACTCCTAACATTTGTATGGATTATCCTTAACAGGTTACAATAAATTCGAGACACGTTGTTTAAGGACTTACTATACACTATATACCAATGTGAAATAATATATGCAGACGAAGTCAACCAATATGTGCTTGATTCATTCATTGTTGTAATAAATGTAAGAACGAGTAATCATATTCTTCTACCACCGCAGTATACACCAGGTTATTTTCACATACATATGAATATGAGGGAAAGTGTTTTTCTAGGATCATACAAAGCCTGACAAAGTCGAACATTCCGGATATTAACATCAAAATCATCGGTACCAATTTGAATTAGTTGGAAATGAATAACTGTCGACCAGAAACGCATATACAAATATTCCTGCTGAGTCGAGTCAGACTTTCAATATATTGTGCGGGTGAGTAAGAGTCAACAACGGAAATGAAAATACGTTTGAATAATGTACACAGCGCAGGGCAGTTCCATAAACACTGCTTATTGTTTGTGGTGAGATCAGCTTTTAAAAGACAATCGCATGGTTTCACATCTCGCTTTTCATCTTCTGGCGTTTCCCATTGTGTTAATAAAGAGTGAGGATTACTGGGCGGATCAATCTGATTAAACCCGGAATTGGCACAGCACTGTTGCTTGGTTTCTGAGGTCGATATGTATATAAATGAAGGAACTTGGCTTTTGATTAGACATAAAAAAAATCTAAAATAATATGTGTTGTTCCAGCCTTTCCATCTATCGTCCTTTCTAATTGAATGACCGTAAAAAAAGTCAATTTCTAAATACCTATTTTTATACCTCCAGTATGGAGGGGAACATAGATAACCAGAAACTTTTGCGACACGGTTAAGTAACAGTTGGTCACCAACGTGAATAATTGCTTTTTTACCTTCAATGTCAGTTGACATGAAAATCATTAGCGTTATTGTTTGATTTCATGTTTGTTTAATTTTTTTTAAAAAAACCCAGCAATCTATATAATACGTTAACCGATGCAAAAGATATATTGCCTAGAAAGGAAAACATTAATTTTGCTCGATTTAACAATAATAAAGTACACTTCATATGAAATAAATACATTGAAAACATATGTCATTAACAATTTAACATCCTGCAGTGTATAGTTTCCCAAATTATGGAATTGATGGCGAAAAGCACTGAAAACGGTCATCCATACATACCATTATTAATGTATACCTTTTCGCACTGACCTTCCTGTAGAGCCGAGAAACATGATTCAGCTTGACATGATTGTCTCATCCCAAACAAATATTTAGAGAGAATTTTAATTAAATCGTGGTGAAATAATTACAGAGCATCATATATCGCAATGTCTTTCACAATTAGGCAACTGACTTAAGTGACATAAGACAAAATAAATATTTGAGAAAGCAACGGAGTAAAAAAGTAAAAGTAAGATAAAAAAAAACATGAAGGCCCACGAACTGCTTACGCCAAACACGTTTAATCAGTTTAAATATAACAATTTGAATGAGCCCCTGTACCGCTGAGGTTAGTTCACCGGCGCTATAGCCGACTTGGTGTTATAATAGACCTGACTCTCTTCTCCGCGGAGCTAAGGACCAACGTGAAGACGATCCGTTTGTGAACTCTTTGCGTCCTGTTTTTGTCTTCGTCTGTAAATGTTACCAGAGGAGTGCTTCACCCATTCGACTGATACGCCTTCAAATATTAGCGAAATAACATTATGTACGGCGTCAAACCCCAACGGAACCCTCAAACCACCAGGTGATATTGTGATAGAACCGTTTTCTAAGATGTAAAAGTTCTGAAGCTGAGGGTGGAGTAATACTGTGAGAAGATCAGTGGCGCTTAGAAAATCTTCACCGGGCAGCGATAGGATCAAAGGCGTCAACACAAATATTAACAGGCGGGAAAGGAAATTGACAGCTACAGTGTGCTTTGTATGATCGCTAGTCTTGTCAAGTCTTCCTCTGTTCACAGCTATCCAATTGCAATTTGATTATCACATGCCAGACACAATGAGTACCGAAAAAGCAATCTGATTCATTCCATTTTGCACGCTAACATACGTCTTGTTCTGTGCAGTAAGGCGAACTGTCGAATCTCTGGTTAAAACTGGAGGAATGTCTGGCACCATTGAGGCAGGCATAGCTTTGTGAATAGCGATTTCCAGTAAACTTGCCATTTGGCGAAGTTCACAAATGAAGATAGCTCACAATGTGTTCACTCATATTATTACATGTAAACTGCCCTCCCTTCCCAATTATAAGATTGGTCCTATACAGTGGCGGCGCCAGGATTTTTCAGATGGGGTGGTCAAGGGGGTGGGGTGCTGTGGAATAATGTGCAGGGGCTGGACAATCTGAAGCGAAACTTCAGAGGGGCACTTGGGGGGATGGTCCGGGAGTGGGGTGGCTGGTGCTCAAGTTGTGGTGGCTTCAGCCAGCCTTAGCCACTTATTGACACTGGTCCTATAAGACAAATTTATCCAGATTCGGTTCCCTATAAAAACAATAATATATAACAGACGGCCATTTCATTCCGCGGCTGGACAGAGATGGATATATGTTATGTTGTCTGTAATCAGTGATTTTTTGTAATCAATTTATGCCATTAAATGTAATCAGTTTATATAATGAATGACATAAAATATAAGTTAAGACCCTTTTTGCGGAGTGTGCTGAGTTATCCAGGCGTTCAATCTAGCCCAGACAAAAGACAATTTGTGACCATATTTTACTGAATAAGGGACCACGACAGGATCATCCACCACAACAGTCCTCTGTTGTTACCAACTGTTCCTGCAATATGCACATTTATATGCCATGTGAGTTTTGGTCTCTGAACTCTACATCTTTGTCTCTGGTGTGTTATTCAAGAGTTTGAACACTACTTAGAGAGTGTATGGGAGTTAAAATAATTAGATTATATTCTTATTGTCGATGAACATAAAATAAAAGTGGAAATAAATTCGACGTCAGTCATTTAATCAGGCAAATTGACAATACAGCTTAGATAAAAAGAGATAAATCGTATAATACATGATCATTGTCTGTGTAGACAGTTTCCGTGGGTTGTGGTGAGATTACAGGAGCGATTTTGTTCTCGACCTTCTTGTCAAGTCCTAGTTTTACAGTTTAACCATGTGCCAGTATCCACGGGGTGTAGTATCTAGGGAGATAGCCATCTATGCAATAACGGTTGACAACTGAAGTCTTGTTGGCTGCCAGCGTTAATGACACTTGGAAAGTTTTGCTGGCTAATTTGTTGCCCAGCTTCCAGAATGTCTCATGTCCGGACAGAGTTAATCGCCTATAAAAGAGAATGACTGGAGTTCCTCGGAAGCATATTATCCACTGACCTCCAAATGATATGGACAGTTAAATATTGTCGTCTGAGAACTGTTATCTCGAACTCAATTAACTAAAACTGAATTTAATAAAGTTTGTTTCGATAATAGTTGATTATATTGACGAGTACAACATATATATTTGGAAACAATTGGTTCACCTTATATATTAGTTTATGGAGTTTGTATGACTAACACCAATAAATAGTCCTATGCACAGGAATATAGAAAGACCACAATGTTGCTACACTGCTACTTCTTTAGCATCAACAATTTCAATAGTAAACCGAAAGTAAATTGGCTTTGGATTCAGCATGTTAGTGTAATCATGATAGAGTCATTCAATAACGCATTCGTATGCTTTTTTTCGAAATATTGGAGAAAACGTCATGCATCATAACTTGAAGTATATATAAATATATGGTTCATAAAACGTATTCTCTTGTAAACACACGCACATCAAAGCCTCTGTCCAAATCTCATACCGATATTGCTGTAAAGTAGATGTTTGACTTTCCTAAAGCTCCCTCTCGCCCGGAATATGTAAGGGAAATAACTTTCGTGTGCGATCGATTCGTTTGTTTAACCTCGTACACAAGGATATTTTACTCTTATGACGACGAATTGTGCCACCCATAACAATGTATCCAATGACAAATGAACTTGTTTAGTTTTACATTATGAACATTATGAATGAATTCGTTCTCCAATTTTTCACCATATATTATACGTGGCAATGGGTTGTGACTAATCACTAGTATTTAGCAGGTTTCATTTCGGAAACTAGCTCCGGAATTGTGAATATCACCATGGTGAAATTATCGCTCTGTCTATCTATGTGCGTATATTTACATATTATTGAGTGAATAGAAGTCGTGTGAAAAAACAAATAGGGGCCTCATTGACGTCATCTGAACTGGTGGTTTATTGAGCAATATCAGTATAAATGTATTACATAACAATAGGATTACAACAT
The DNA here is from genome assembly GCA_034783855.1 of Mopalia kennerleyi. NCBI lineage: Eukaryota > Metazoa > Mollusca > Polyplacophora > Chitonida > Mopaliidae > Mopalia > Mopalia kennerleyi. The sequence continues at coordinate 15,394 of JAVFBX010227386.1, read as the reverse complement.
TGCAACAAACAAAGAAACACGATTGAAAAGCCATATAGCCACAAGGTTATGACAAGCCGTTTTATCACTTCTATCTTTATTATACAAATGTTGAATTCTTATTTATAAATGTGAAATTCTTTTTCACATGTGTAAAGTAATGACTTTATTTTACGTATGTGAAAAAGATTTCCATATGTGTGAAAAAGACGCTCACACATGTAATAAAGATTTCCACGTATGTGCAAAACAAGTTCAAATCCGAGAAAATAAATTTTTTTTTACATATGTTGAAAAGAACTTCACTTATAAAAAAACAATTCAACATAAGTGAAAAATAATTCGACGTATGTAGAAATCTTTTTCTCTTGGAACTCTTTTGTAAATACAGATTTCTCCCTCACAGCCTCTATTTTCCGGCAATTTATTTGCTCCAAAACTACAATCTGATAATAGGCAAAGTCACCCTATGCGTGTCGCTAAGCGTGTGTTATTTTCTGGCGAAGGATAAACAGGGAAGCTACATTTCATTTATAGGACCACAATTGCAACCGATGCCGTAGTGAGCATTACTACGTCTGATTCATCGGGAAAAAACTGATATAGACTACAATAAAAATACTGAATAAGAATAAACCCGTCTACTGATATAATATTCTCTCTTTATTTGTCAACGTAATTGGCATGTTTTATAATAGAAAATGTATGGTTTTGTGTTTCAGCTGTTGTTAGGCTGTAAATATATGCGAGTGTTTACCGCTATTCGACTTTAGGCATTCTGCGCTTTTCTATGTTGTTGTAGTTATCTTGTTGCGGAGGACCATTTCCTGATCAACTGTCTGGACTAGAGCATTGAGGCTAAACATGTACAACATGCGTTTTTGCTTAGCCTGTCAGTGGAATATACTCCTATCGTCATTGCATTCGTCTAGAAAGTCTTGAAGAAATTGAATAGGAGCTTAAACGAAGGTTGGATACACTCCCTTGCTCTTGGCGAGAAATCGTTTCTCGCTATTTTTGATCAGTGGAACTCTTTTAGTACATATTTAATATTAAAGTTTAATTTACATAAGTGGAATTATTTTTTCACGTGTGTGAAAAAGTTAGGTTTTGGGTTTTATTTCGCAAATGTTGAAAAGAATTGTTCTTATGTTGAAAATAATTGTAAATATGTAGAATAAATATTTATTTTACATATATGATATTGATTTTCACATAAGGGAAAATATTTTTAACATAGGGAATTGTACGTACATGTAAATAACATAAAAGCAAAACTAATTCGACATATGTCGAATTAAGGTGGAAGAGATCAAACGGCTGACTATGTATCAAGGGAACAATGAAAGTTCAATGTATACTGTAAATATATTGTTGTACGGTTAAGAACAGCCTACCAAAAAGTGGAATTCTAAATCTGTTTTATGAAACTAAAATCCGATAATTGAACATCGCTATTCTGATTTATTTTCCTGCCTCGTTGATGTTCAGTTATTTAAAAACTTAATTGGAGACGAGAGACGGCTACCAATTATCCGGATGATTTTCAAGTAATAAGGGAGATCACCGGTTGATTTCCCAAGAGAAGATAGAGGATAATGTCCATAACGGCCGCCTGTGGTCCAAACACATTTTGATAAAATCCCTGACAATTGCCGAGGAAAAGTCAGATATAACCGGAAGCCCTTCAACTGACAGATTCTAATAACATAACTACAATCTGGTTTACATTTCATCGAAAATCCTGCCAAAGTTATTGGTTTGTTGCTTTTAGTTTTATTAAATACATTAGTGTATAACACGAATTCCTTGGGAGGTGCAGACAAGGACAAAGTTCAGAGATGGCGTAGGCATGTGTATCTTCAAACTCAATACCAATTTGGTGGCCGTACGTTTATTTCTAACTAGGTTAAACCTTCAAATACTAACAGTATGAAAATAACACACAAGCACCATTACCATAGGAAAAAGATTCCACAAAACTAGATTCCATCCTGTAACAAATATAGCCTTGACTTATTATTTCCACAACGCAACATCAGTGTAATTTTTTAAGTTTAGAGTTTTGATATAAGAAGGATTAAGCAATACCAAAGGTAACTGCGTTTACCCCAAGCATGCCTGCGCAGATAAAGCAATGCGGGTTATATTTTATTCATCATAGTAAATAATCGCACAGGACGATTTTCACAGACGAAGAAGTTTTGATGATTCGTGAAGAATACTAGGCGGGAAGATTTATATATTCTGTTTACTTGATGATAACGTTTATCACTTTGTCATGTTTCTCTCTGAATTTTATTTGTCGGTATCATTCGCACTCGGGGTTATATAAGTCATTTAACCAATAAGGTATGTATTCTTATGCAAATCAAGGAAGACAGGATCGCTGGTAGAAATTAATCAAAAACACAGGGAAGAGCGATGCGCTAGCTGAAAACACAGGGAAGAGCGCTGCGCTATCTGAAAACCAAACGTTTCGAGTTGACAAATCATGATATTCTATTTTCAAACATGCGGCAGTTGTGTATTTTCGAACATTCTAAAATTCAAATGTCGACTATATGGAAAATGCCAGCGATATGTATTAGGGACGGTGTTACAGGTAGTGATATACTCTACTTCTAATATATCTATGATATGTCTGCTTTCCCATACAAAACTCGTTATCTTTGTCCGCATCATTATAGCGTTTTCGCTATTTTTGGGATAACAGTTTCTTAGTTTGAGCAGATTGTAGTTCAGAAAATGTTGTAGGTTGAGACCCGTCCGGGAATTGAAGTCACGACCCCTCAGATTTAGGCACCGAATCACCAGCAGTAAATGCCTACCATCCTAGACCACTAAGCCACCGGGACTTCTTAAATAGAAGGTTAGTCAGCTGGAGTCTAGGCAGAGGACATTCAGTAACCCTCTGGTGGGATAGTGACATACATGTAGCTCCCAAAGCTGAAAGCAATGAATTTGTTTTTGTGTCTTTTAGAAAGCTAATATTATATCGTTTTCGTTATTTTTAAGACTATTTTTTTTATATATAACGAAAACACTGTTAATATTCACTTTATAAAAGACACTCTCCCGCAATTATTGCATCCCACAGACAAAAAAGGCCAACGTTAAGTTGAATACAAAGTTTTGGGTTACACTTTTGGTAGACTAGAACATCCCACTGACATTTCCCCAATATAACTGTATTAATGTTACGATACTATAGCCAAATCGTAACGATAACATTATGACAGATGTGAGACCTCCCGATGGTACAAAGGCAACCATAATGTTTCATATAGATTCCATTAGTTAACATAAAAATATGAGGCGGTGACAAATTGTGATACTCATACTTTATGTTGTAACAAATTGATATATTGCAATAATTGTCCAAAAAGTAAAATTAATCAAAACAAAATGGCCAATGATTGGTTATATAGACATTGGGAAATTGTAGTAAACATGGACAGATCAGAATATATGAAAGCATTCGAATGTGGTGGATGCCTCTCTTCAAAGAAAAGTTTACTTAGAATTCCACCTCAGCCTGGTAACTATATGCTTCATGTTTTCTGGGCGAACCATCATCTACAGACGTTATCAAGACCGGTGCAATAAACACCCGATTCCCACACAATATATGATACTTTAGGCTATCAGTATAAAATATACAAGTGATGATAAACCTATAGGAAAGAATCAATGACTACGGCACGGGACACAATTATAGTTTGGTTGTCTAGGATGAACCAGCTGACCCTCACAACCAGCAGACATAATAAGAAAGGAAATTAAAATTGCCCTGGACGGTTTTCACCACAGTTGGTCCGACAGCTTATTGAAGATAGACATTTGTTTGTCAGTTTCCATGTTGACAGTATTTTGATCTTCAAATCATTTTCTTTCACTCTGTACCCTGAATTTGTGTACTCATTGACACGTGTACAGTAACGAGAAGTACTTTTTTCAGATAATACCATACCGTTAAATAATTGAATTTTATTGCAAATGAGGATCAATCATGCATGAATGTAACGTTGTAAATAAACTGACAACTAACTGTATAGTAAAAGTTACCCGCTGTGTGATTGCTTCTCTAGCCCACACCTAACACATTGACCGATCGTGCAAGTCTTTTCAAAAGTGCTTTAATGATACGACCAAAGCATCTACCATAAGAACACGACTGGCTAAGTTTGCAATCTGTTTACGATTAAGTGATCAAGGCGAATAATGAAAAAAAAAAAACACATATCGAAAAAGCCACTTAAACAGCATGGACCCAACAATGGTTTTATCATGAAAGCAAATAATCTCCTGAGGTTAACAACTTAGCCAGTGATATTGATTTGATTCAAATTCTTTAACACCCCAATATCAATAGTATATCATTGTTTTATCTCAGAAAATAATACTTCTTTGAAGATTTGATAGAGGTAAGACTTCTTAGAAATGACGCACTTTATGGACTATGTCAGGTCAGCGTAACAAGCACTGTAGCTTGGAATGCCGGCTTTATAATCGATCTGATCTAAAAGGTTATAATCGTAGCAGAATGGGAATAATTCATTGGCACGACTTGATAAGCATTTGTTACTGCTCCCAATGTTTGTGAATATAGCTATTGTCTTGATGCGGGCAGACGGAAATGGTACGTGCAGGTGAAGATGATGCGAGATTTATTTGCATGCTTCAGATATAAATGGTATGTGCAGTTCATTGAACATAAACAAGTATATCGCAATGATAAATATACATTCTTTTTATATAATGGTGGTGGGTATCATTCATTAACGCCACTGACGTAAGCTGTGACGAAAAGTGCAATTTCTTAAGAATGGTTCGTCTGAAATATATAATGGAGAAACGGATTTAGGTAGCCACGCGATTAGGTGGCATTGTTTATTTACACCTGTCAGCCTTTACCTCATATAAAACATGGACAGACAACAAAACACTCAATTAAAAGAGACAAAGTTTCCATATGTAGCTAGTACGAAAAGCCATGTTTTATGAATGTTTCGTATAGATAACAATGTAAATGCCAGCTGTCCTGACACCAGGAACAAGATATGCTATTACATCTTACGTTTCTTTGCGTCTTTCAGACTGGTTGTTTGGAACTAATACAATTGACGTTTTGGTTTCCGTCTAGTCAGCAAAAGCTTTAATTGTTTCTTCGATAAAAAGGATGGATCATACTTGAGGACGTAAGGTCCACATTGTCCACTTTCTTTCTTTTGACGTTCAGTGATATGGTTTTCAAAAGTAAATATAAGAATCTTTAAAACAGAGAGGTGCAGTAATGGTCGAGTAGTACTGCGTTTGTTCCGTTATAAACTCTTATCTTGGTACCCATTCCGTCTGTAAATTTATTAACACGCCAGAATTTCTGCCTATCTTTCTTCAAATGTACTTCATCAAACAGTATACAGTTCACGAATACCCAAATAGAGCTGTCTGTTTTTACCTATATATAGACCTTTTCACAGAACAAATTTAAGCCTATTTATCTGCAAAATAAAAGGACCTATCCAATGAAATAAATTGCATTCAACATTGAAACAACTGTTTTCACTGTTCAAATAAAAATTAAAAACCCATCTGTTACAAATTGACCTGGACTAAGACGCCCTCACATGTCTGTATACACGTTCGTCTTTTTAAAAATTTCATTGCATACACCTGTAAACCGATTTAACAAAATACTTATTTATTTAATTCATTATCCGCCAGATTATTTTCTTTTCATAAATGGGATAAAATAAGCCCTGTGGGGTTACTGTTTCCGCCAAGGACATCGATGTATTTAAATATCACTTTAAATTATAATTAACTATAACAATTAAATTGATTTATTCAATTCAATGTTTATTATACTCAATTTATATCTCTTTTCTTATATATACATATCAATACTAATTTATTATTGTATTATTGGGTGAAATAAAGGAAATAACATTTTACAACGAAAGAAGGTATAGTTGCTAATACACTCTTTTGTGAACAAACGTTTACTGACAGTTTGTTTCCGTCCATAAACACCTGCTTTATCATATTTTTTCGACGTAAAAGAACACGTGCTGAATCAAATGCTTTAGGGCAGACCCATATGAGCCACGACCAGGCATGAAATTGTCTTGGGTGCAAACCTTCGGCTATCGGCAGTTAGAGAAGTAACCCAATTGTCTCGTCGGCCAAATAACCCCCTTAACTTTAAACAAATACTTATGTAGCTTTATGAATACAGGCCCTGTAAACTTGACCCAATTTAATAGGTAGAGTGATTGCGCTACATCTCAATAAAGCGACAATCAAAACAGCGGGAACGTTTTTGAGATCTGATTTTAATTAGATTGCTGTTGGACGTATCTAAAAGTGTTCTGACCACTCAAGAAGACCTTTGCGCAGGCATAGGGCCTGAAGCGATTCCAACAAGTTGAAGTTATGAAGTCACTTGTACGATGTAAAGCAGGCCTATTGCATCTACATCACATAACTGTGAAAGGTTGTTTCTGCTTACGGTATTTCTTTTCCAGCCACTAAATACAAGGCCTATACACGCGAGTGAGCTGAATATCAGATCGCCGCCAAGACTCATTAATATGAATTAGTTAATGTTGCAATAGCTCTCTCAGTGAAAATTCTAAATTGACAGGAGCAAACGTTCAAATAATCTGTATTTCATAAACACCAATCAACTGCACTTCAGCAGTAAGTGAGCTTGTCAGTCTGATCTAACAGAGACATTAATCGCCTCCTATAGACTGTCGGTCTAACCGAGAAAAAAGAGTAAAAAGAATAAGAAAGACAAGACAGCTATGTATTTGAACTTCCTGTTGGGTAGCTGAAATACCACTGCAAGTGGAATCAAACAATAATCAGTAAGTCAATCAATCAATCAATCAATCAAATCTACACTGTAGGAAAGGTATTGATCCCATGACAAGTTTAATATTATAAAATATTTTAAAGACAGATGTTTAACCAATCTGAATCTGAAATGAAATTGCTACACCTAGAATACACATACATATGTAAAAAAAAACCCATGTGATTAGAAGTACGACAGAGCAGCCCGATCAATTACAGTTATTAATCGTAACGGATGCGCCCATTTGTTTTATTTTCAATCAATTCTCCGAGTCAGATAATCAATGGAATGTGTGTTTTATTGTGGTATTCTTCAAATAGTATGTGCCCTTGTGAATGATAATATTATATCATATTATTTCATCGAGTAGGAGCGCCTATACAGGAGACAAGACGAGACGGAGCAAGGAATAAGTTTTTGAGTTTAGTTTCCAAGCATAACACACATTATGGGACAAGTATTAGGATTTATGCCAGACACTCTGCTTACTTTATCATTTGAAAAGCTTAAAGCTACACGTTTACGACCCCAGTCGATTGCTAAATGTCTTCTTTCGTTTCTATATACCATTACCTAGAGGAAGTGAGGCAACTACAATCTGCTTTCTTTGCACTGGTAATATTTAGCCTGTTTAAACCAATCAGATTTCTTAGCTGCTGTGTGTTGATTTTTTTGTTATCTTTTCGAACATTCATCTCGTTACTTTCTATCGCAACGTTCTTTGTGCTCAACTAGTTGTAATGGTAACAGCTGACAGGAATGACGATAGCATCCGTTAGTCGATGAGTGATGTCAACCTGGTGTTGAAAGACAGGGGCTTCTTTGACACACTGCAATATTCAATTGTTATTTTACCTCAGCACAGCGGATGCCGTGTAGAAAACGCTAGACACAAGGTTTATTTTTATTGGACATAGCAAAGCGTCGGTACGATTTCTCTATTTTCACAGACGGTCAACTAAAATGATCGTCAATTGCTTCCTAAGGCTTCTGTGATAAACGTTGAAAATCTGGCCCTGGGGACTATCAATCTTTAATACAAGTTTATCCTTTACACAGTGACAGTCGCGGTTGAATTAAACTTTATGTTTCTACGACCTGGACTGACCACAGCTGCTGACATTGGAGGGAGCCATGACCGCCGCACGAAAAACCGAGCAATGCCAAGCCCTCAAATTTAAATCAAGAAACCTCTTCCAAGGCAAGAATTGGAAACGTACATTTTAGAAAAAGCAAAATACAAATCTTTAATGGGTGATCTCTGCTCCTTGTCTTCTGGCTTACCTGGAAAATGGACACCACAAGAATTAAAGAGGCATAACTCTTACATTAAAACGTCTGATATAAACTCACGCAGTATGTTTCAAGAATATTCATGATCTTAATGACCAGAGAACGAACATTTATTTTCACAGAGAAGAAAACTCATTCCTTTTCATTCATTCAATAGTGAACTCTTGCAGAACATAAGCCGATACGTATTTGAAACTGCCATGCATAAGCACGCAGTTTAACAACAATCAATCAAACATACAGCCAAACAAACAATATAGCGTTGTAGGGTTTTCCCCTCGTTTTATTCTGTTTAAAAGCTGTTTCTGTCGATAGACAAAGGTAACCGTTTGAGGTTTGCTCGGGTCGTCAACAACACTGCGTCCCATTGTTTGCGCTTTAGAAGCACACTTCCGGAAGTTGCCACGGATATTGTTACCGCATATATCGATTATTGGTCTGATATAACGTCCGCCGATAAGTGGGGTAGACACTGTTTCACATAATTGGGGTAAATAACATTAGCACCACAGGATCGTACGACACTCTAGTATTAAGCATATATATTTCTAGTAATTATCCAGGAATTTCTCTTCTCGGTTTTGGAAAACTGTTCATATATATTATAAATAAAAGAATTGTAGTGTGGGCTGAGCAAAACACTACATTGGGTGTATTTATGTCAGGTTACAGTACTACTGGTCATATGTTCACATTATATTTCTAGCTTGTGTATTGTAAAACGAAAAGCAAGCTGTTTGTAGCTTTTATTAATTTCAAAAAAGCCTTTGATTCTGTAAACCGCCACAAATTGTTTTAGATTAGACTGCTAGAAAATTGAGAAAGTGCATAAATGGTATATATTATGTAGTAAAGTCAGGATTTCGCCCAGATATATGACTACAAAGTATCTAAGTTAAACAACGATTCACGAACACAAGCAGCCCAATTCTTATGTATTATTCCATTAGATCTTGTCTTTACAGGCAACGCCAAAGAGAAAACATCCCAAAAGTTCCACAGCTCATTAAAGATGTTCATTTAGAATGCGAGTTGACGACCACGCGATGCGGTACCCCATTTCTGATTGCTTATGACGACGACGATAAGATTATTCTGTTCGCTACATCCACAAACCTTGCCTACCTCTGTCATTCTCCGACAGTGACTTTGACGGTACGTTCTACGTAAAACCAGGCTTTTTTGACCAAGTGTACGCCTTACATGACGTTATTGAAGCCAAACAGAAGACAGACAACTGACGCAAGACCGCTATTAACTTTCCATAAGCTGTAAGGTTTAGGTTTGGCTCCACAGCTCTCTCCCAAAATTTCGTTCAGCGAAAAACGCCTGGCACATACCTTAATCGGTCCTTTTGGAATACACCATCGACATCACGACAGTTGGCATTTTAAGTTAGCGACCCTATAATGTGCTAGGAAATACACCAAATGTCTATAGTATTGTACTAACCAGAAAGCTCCGCTTAATTACTTCACATACATATCAAATGCTCCACTGAAAACAAATTTGCAGGAGCAGAACACATAAAACAAAAAGACATACCATTTTCATTAAGAATTATATTCGAGACTGACAAAACGGAAATTGGTAATAGTGATTTTAAGCCAAACTTACGAGCGGATCGAGACGTCTCCGTAGTCCCGTTATCTCCAGTTTGCTACCTGGGGCCGCGGCCGTGGCGTAGTGGTTAGCGAGTGCGCTTTCTAACGATTACTTCGATGTACCGTTCACTGAATCGAGTCCGTCTGTCGACCCTCAGGTATATGAGTGAGTCACAAGATGTGGCTCCGGCAATCGCGGGAGTGGTTTTTACAAGGTTTCCTCCCGGTTTTCCACCATAATAGGTCAACGAATAGTGTAAAGTGGACAATCCGTCGTGATATAAGTGAAATACCCTTGAGTACGACGTTAAACCCCAATCACACAATCAAACAATCCAGTTTGCTGCCTCCGTTATATATGCTGACTTTGAAGAATCATTCCTTGCTTTAGTAAGAACTGTATTGCCAGACATCAGGCAATAATCAGCTGCGGAGGCCAGAATTGCCCAGGTAGGAAATGGTTCCAGCTTTCCCCCCAGAATAATGAAATACAGAAAAATAGATGAGTCTTCAACATTTGAAGATTAGTCTATTACGGTGGACTAGGCGGGTTTTTTAATTTGTCGGTTGTGCGTTTTATTTGCTACATGTTGGTCACTGGTATGTCAGTCGCTTGTCAATGTAACCATTCAAATAAAAAACTTACTTATGTGAAAAAGAAACACTTGTTGTGAAGTTACTTTCACCACCTACTAATTGTTCCCTGTTGTTTTTGCTGTTTATCCCTTGGAATGAACCTTTAATTTTTCGTAATCTCTTTGTTGATTTGTGGTTCTCACCAGTAACATTTCACCTACAAGCCAAAGTGGAAAACAAATCACCAGTTATGCGAAACGAGACTAAAACATCCTAGGATGTAACTATTTATTAGTTCCGATAGTCTATCGAACAGATGTTTACCAGCTGAACAGTTCTATGTCAAGCAATTCACTGGACAATTTTTACTTTAAGGTCATCAAGTAAACAGTTTTCTGTCAACATTTCTTTTTCAACTCAACATTTTCAACATAATTTAACACTTATTTAAAACATGTTTATACAAATGGGGCAATAAGTATCTACCCCCGATGCACAGGACCAGAGCAGATATTCAGCTTGAGTGAGAATGGGCAAAATCGAGGACTGGGGTAAAAAATATCCGCACGGCTATTGGAGCCGGCTCGTGCGACTCCCCCATATAGACAAATAAATATCGTGCTATAAAATTACACCATGTTAAACTATAGCGTAAAAATATCATACGATATTTTATTGTCGCTCGACATTTTGTGAAAGTGGCTCCAGAAGTGGACAAGTAGACTGTCGTATGAGCGGTATATCAAATGATGATCAGAAATCCAGCAGGTTAACTTATAACTTAGGGAGGTGGAGCCGAAGACATATTTAATGTCTAACCTGGGATATATCCCAGGTCTAACACAGTTAATGACAGTCAGTGCCAGTTGTCTGCAATATAAAGTTCATTAAAGCAATATTACTTATCACACTATAACACGTGGTTGATAAGTTCTATTAGAACATAACGTCATCCTTCTCTTTCGTTAATGGCAGTTTCTCTTAAACAAAGACTGGTTATTGAGTTATTCATCTTGCTATTTAGTCATGCTTTGAATAGATAGATCATCCAATATTCTTTAATAAAACATGCTGCAACTTAAATTGAAGAAACTAAATCAAATTATCCTGAAATTTGAAAGTCCTTAATTAATCCAGGAATTGTTTGTACGATTGCCAGAATGACAGCACAGGCTACTCAACCCTGGTTTATTGAGGGTTGACAAAGGCGGGATATTCTGCTACAGCAGGGCGGCGACTCCCGGCATTCAATGGTGAGTATTTGGACAGAATTATTTTCAATCGTTTGCCATCACGGCTTAAACCTGACCGAAATAGACAGCAATTATACATCATTGGTAATACAATTGTGTTATAAATCTACTGATCAGCCAAGGAGCCTTAAGTTGTCTTAAATGGCCTCAGCATGGACAACAAATCATTATGTGGGTATGATTTTGAGTGTCTCAACCAAGGTCACATCAAGTTGTTATCGAGGTGCTTTATTAATTATGCCGGGAATTTTGACAAGTGCACTAATCCTGAACCGTTCAGGGTATTATCCCCTTAAATACCACCTGAACAATTCGAATTTCAACCTGAAACGTAGGGAGAAAATATAGTCAATATAATTCGGGCGTATAAACAACCCTGAATGTATCAGGGAAAATCCCCAAAATTGACTTTTCCCTATGAAGTCTTAATAATACAGGTAAAAAATGTCTGTATCGAGGGATAATCCCTGAATCATTGTAGAGTGTAATCACCCTCACCACTAATAGATGACAAGATCGCTACAGACTAAATTCCAAATTAATATGATGCATTACAGGAAGTGAAGAATTAATAGAAAGAAAACAACCCTGAGCGCAAATTCTGATAACATGTTTTTATCCATAACGGAAAAATAATCGACGTCATTTTCTATGAACACATCCGTTGACACACGTTGTCATTATCATCAGCGGAATGCCTTATTATTCTGCCATTATTTGCTTTAATTGGACTGTGAATTCCATATCATATAATTAAGTAAAATATGTAGAGTTCACGGAAGAAACCAACATTTCCACACTGCCTTGTGACATGTGAATTTATACAATGCTCGTATTTGTCTGGACAACTGAAGTACTTGGGTCAGCTATGTTAAATCTCCACAACAAATGGATTTAGGCTTCCGAATCAACCATGTATGCATTATAACAGAGAGCGAGTTTAACTATTAAAAAAAGTATACTGCAAAGCAACATTAGTCCAGTTTGCAAACAATTCTCGAAAGTTCCCGTTAAGCCTGCGATTGTATGTTTTTGTCTAAGACATTTCGTGCCTTTACGTTTCGAAAAAATGCTATTTGTACATATTTAATTATAATTGAGGGTATAGAAGCCATATGATAAAAAAGTGAAATCACATGAATTGCATTATTATTGAGTAATCTATATACAGCTAGACACATATATATCAAAGGAAACCAATGCTATTAAACAACATAGCAAGAAACTCACTGTAACATCTGAACAAATAAAACGTCCGATTACACCAAGGTAGAAATAAAATGTCAATTAAAATACATGACTCGATCCTCTCATGTTCTAGATAAACACCGAGAGACAAGTTTCTAAATAGATCTTAATTTAGAGATGTTATAAGTAACTTACATAAATCTCAAGAGAAGGTATTCCATTTACTTGGTATATAAAGTAATCAGAAATATGTAACCATTCATTATGTATTAGGAATAAATCAGCTTACAAACTGGTATTTCGGACATATATAAATTAAACCAATGAATATAGATTTACGTAAACCAGTAGGGCATTTACATCTTTGTGTCTCGTGTATGCTATAATGGGTATTTGTGAGAGAGGAGTAAACATGTTGCGTACAATATTTTACGGAAACCAGCAAAATCGGCATGATTTCAAAATAACATTTATCCGAATAATCAAGAAGCGATAAAAGTTCAGCTACTTGGGATGGGAGTTTTAATAGGATGGAACCCAAATGATTAAGACCTCTAATCTGAACGGGACTTTTGGTTTCACCAACATATTGTTTCAGACACGTCTTACAAGTTTTGAGAGGGTGGTTGGAGGGAGCTTCATGTTTCCTTGGTGCTCTCAGAGCTAAATGAGAACAGGAAGCCGATCTGTTTGTGGTGTTTGTATTGCGTCCTACATTTGTCCCGTCTTGTCTGTGTTTGTTAGCAGTGGTGTCGAGGGTGGTTTCCTTTACCCATTGGGCTGGGACGTCGTCATATAAGTGAAATACCCTTGAGTACGACGTTAAACCCCAATCAAACAAACAAACAGTCAAACCACAAGGGGACCGGTGCAATCGAACCGCTGACGAAATGTTGTCTGGCTTCACAGAGGTACTTATTTTGGTCATAGTTAACTGGCTGTATTGATTCTGCGTCAGCGGCTTACAAAAGGCCGACACTTCGTCCGTTTCGCCAAAGGTGAACGAATTTTTGCGTTTTGCATCTTCGCATTTTCGTACTAACTTATGATATATTGTATGGGCGACATTAGGAGGGGATATGTCACTACATCCCCCCCAATGTCGCCCACAAGAAGTGCATCCTTTCGGAGATCCCCCCCTAATGTCGCCGGGCGACATTAGAGGTTATTTTGATATGCAGAAATCCACCCTAATGTCGTCCCGTCCCTCCTTATGTCGCCGGGACGACATTAGGAGGGGGAGGGGGGGGGGAGACATTAGGGGGGTCTACAATGCATGACAACTGTCAAGTGCTCCATTAACAACAAGCGAATAACAATATACCCGGTTACAATCCAGCTAGTACATAAGTAAATAAAATATTGATTGATTGACTATAATGGTGTAACGCCGCATTTAAATGATTCCTGCTGTAAAACTCAGGAACAATTATGAACCAGTATTTATTTCCCATGGTATTATTTTTGTACCCATTGTCCAAATTTTAAGGGGCTACGGACAACTTCCCCACCCCCGTGCAGGTTCGCCTTGGGGCATGCATCCAAACTTAAATAAACTGAATGCCCACTTTGTTTGAAGAGTAGCAATGCTTTCTTTACTTAGCACTAGAGGAAAATTCACTTTCCAGCTGTATCAAAACACCTCACATTTTATGGTTGTGCTAGTGTACATTATTGTTGGAATACACAGCCGTCAATGCAAATTATCAAAAGTTGGGCTTATAATGTAAAAAAGGCCATTAATAGCAAATATCAAATGAAAACGTCTTACGTGAAAAATGTACTAATCTCCAAATATACCATTCTCAATGCCAAATATACAATAGCTATGCATGATAACTGTCAAGTGCTACATTAACAACAAGCGAATAACAATATACCAGGTTACAATCCAGCTAGTACATAAGTAAATAAAATATTGATTGATTGACTATAATGGTGTAGCGCCGCATTTAAATGATTCCTACTGTAAAACTCATGAACAAGTATGAACCAGTATTTATTTCCCATGATATAATTTTTGTACCCTTTTGTACCCATCCATCAGGTAAACTATAACTATTTAAGTTATGTATAACTTCGTATACGTTTGGAAGTACTCTACTACTAGAAAATATGGAGGAAAAAGGGGGGAGGGTGTCTTGTCCAGGGGGAGGGATAAGGTCCGGGAGGGGCTATATTTCGCTCGCAGAAATTACGTTTGTCTTAGAGTCTAGTTTTGACAATTGCTTGTTATGGGGCTGTGGTATAGGGACATATCTTTCCATATTCCTGAAATTATGTCAAACTGTAAAATTCCACCACGGCTGTTAACATGTATGGCGATATGAGACTTTTGAGGGGATATGATATCGGGCAACAATACTGCGTAGCAACACAACCACTGTGGCGTAGTCTTTATGATTTGCTCTGTGTGCTACAGGAGATTTAACAATCTTCTTGAACAAATCGTATAGAATAAATCTTACATGAAAGTGGCTTATCAAAACGCAAAGGAGTCTGGAAGAGATCCGGTGCTAAGATCTGTCTTATGCCATATTGATCTGAGACCAGTGCCTCGATTGTTTGTTTGTTTGATTGGGGTTTAACGTCGTACTCAAGGGTATTTCACTTATATGACGACGTGCCAGCCCAAT
>JAVFBX010227375.1:0-11016 GCA_034783855.1 Mopalia kennerleyi | reverse complement strand
ATTAGAGCCACACCTTGCGAATTCCGTGCTCCATCTAATAGCGGATTACATACAAACACTCAGAATGGCTAGTTTTCATCTAATGGCGGATTAGAGTCACACCTTGAGAATGCCGTGGCTTCATCTAATAGCGGATTACATACAAACCTTCAGAATGGCAAGGTTTCATCTAATGGCGGATTAGAGTCACACCTTGAGAATGCCGTGGCTTCATCTAAAAGCGGATTACATACAAACCTTCAGAATGGCTAGGTTTCATCTAATAGCGGATTAGAGTCACACCTTGAGAATGGCTAGGTTTCATCTAATAGCGGATTAGAGCCACACCTTCAGAATGCATCGGCTTCATCTAATAGCGGATTACAGACAAACACTCAGAATGGCTAGGTTTCATCTAATAGCGGATTAGAGCCACACCTTCAGAATGCAATGGCTTCATCTAATAGCGGATTACAGACAAACACTCAGAATGGCTAGGTTTCATCTAATAGCGGATAAGAGTCACACCTTCAGAATGCAATGGCTTCATCTAATAGCGGATTACAGACAAACCTTCAGAATGGCGTAGCTTTATCTAATGGCGGATTGGGGGTACACGTTCAGAATGACGTGGTTTCATCCAATGGCGAATACACATTTAAAATATCGTGGCCTCCATTAATAGCGGATGCATGTTCAACATGGTGTGATCTCAATTAAAGTGGATTAGAGACAATAGACCTTCAGAATAGCGTCATTTCACGTAATATTTCAAAGTAATAGCCGTAGTGAAAGAGCATTACTTTAAGTTTATTAGTGCGAGGAGACGTTGGTTACGATTGAAAAGTGGCTTCTTCTTCAGGATCATTTGATCGATTGCAGAGAAACACCCCCGCTGGGCGAATATAGTTTTTTATTTTTATACGTTTTGTCCTGGACGGATGAAGAATACGCACTTGCTTATTTATTTATTTATTCGATGAAGGGTCAACAGGATTAAATCCCAGTAACAGGTCATTGGCCAGCATGGTTATCAGAGGAAAACAACCTTCCCCTCGTTACTTGTGAACCAGCCCAAATAAGGACTGTTGACAATAAATCTTCGAACTGAATGTGCCATGGATTTGTGGACCAGAAGCATACATTCACTAGAGCTTACACTCCGCCATACTCCCACATTCAGTCCGACCCCTCATATCCCCCTAGTATATTGGTGTTAATAACAATGAATTAACGGTACAAACAGTCAAGGATTCCTCAGTGAAGATTGATTTACTGGTGTTTAAAGCCGTGCTTAAGGGTATTTCACTGATATAGGACAATGCTCTATTCCAACAAAAATTTACAATAGTACAACCATCAAATATCAAGTTTTTTTTTATTTTGTCGGGAGGCTAATATTCCTCGGGTGATAAGTAGACAGCATTGTCGCTCTCGAAACAAACTGTCCGTGGCCAGATGCCCTTCAGTAAAGGACAGTACACATGAGTTGTTGATACATCTGATGATGCTTTCTTGGCCGTAAACCCCACATTAACACAACAACAACACGGCATGACGTAATAAGAGGCTTACATATATAGATGCTTCATGTCAGCTAGTGAAGTTAATAGATTCTAAGAGAAGGCTTGTGTGGTAGCGCTTCCATTTGTCTCCTTGATTGATCACCAGGCGGTACGTATGCCGCGAACAATACTAGAACCCTGAATCTAATATCAACTAGACCGAAGACTGAAATAGAAGCATTAGTTTTGGCCTTGGATGACAGATTCTGGCATGTGTTTCCAAACATTTGGCAATATTATGTTTATTATCCGGATTCTGTATCTGACCCTGACGATGGTTAAATATAGCTTCTTAATATTGAGATCAAAATGAGGTTTTTATGTGTTTTGGAGAAACACGAGTTTTGTATTGTGTCTATAGCGACGGCTTCCACAGCGTGTTCCTGTCTATTGTGAGGTTCATGACAGCGTGGGCAGATTGACGTACATGTATACAGTCATTGTCGTCTTCTGACAAATAAAAGCATTATCTTTATAATCTAAGACCGGGTGGCTGTATGGAGCTTCCTGTTGTCCTGGTGCACTCAGAGCTAAGGAACAACAGGAAGCTGATACGTTTGTGGTGGTTTTGTATTCAGTTTTCTGATTTTCCTGTCGTGCCAATGTTCAAAGCTCAGGTGTTGTCGACTATTACACTTTTCCTTGGCCTTGATTTTCATGGTTAAATGTGAAGTGCGTGCTGGGAAAATTCCTATTATTTTTTTGTATATACAGTTTAATTTGCTCCAACGAAAACGGGGAGGTATTATGGAGTGAAGGAAGTGACGGCGGTGTCGGTGTCTAAGACAAAATTTGCATAATTCTTTCCATAAGTTTGGTGTTGTTGTTGTTCAGCCCATTTGTTTATTTCTTTACGTAATATTCCTTGACGCCTTTTGTTTGATACTAACCCTATGGTCAGGAAGGGATCTAACGTCAATTCACTCACTTTTGACAACGAAAAAACTCTTATGCTTAACCATTACATTGTAGTTTGAACTGTGATGGAATATATTGTTTTGGTTGTGGTCTTTTTGTATTAGTCAACGAGAGCAGTCGGCTAATCAGGGTAAGGTTTAGAGGTTAGCTGTTGAAATATCCATTGCAGGACTGGATTGTTCTCAAGTTGAAAACCATCATTTCCACGACACTGCATGTAAGTAATCCTAGATATACACGACGCTGCATGTATGTAGTCCTTGTTATACATGACACTGCATGTAAGTAGTCCTTGATATACACTACCCTGCATGTAAGTAGTCCTTGATATACACGACCCTGCATGAATGTAGTCCTTGATATGCACGACCCTGCATGTATGTAGTCCTTGATGTAAATGGAACCTGTGTATATGGTGACAATTATGAAAAACAAAATTATGGTCAAATGATTGTGTTGAAGTTTATCTACCAAGACATGCTGAACACGTTAACAATTTCCTGTTCCAATCTGTCGTGAAATTGATTTCTAGCTATAAAGGTGACTTCGATATCAATCTATTAAACCGTAAGGGAAAGTAGAGTTGTGCCACGATCTAGGCAGCCATCTCCACAATTGCCTGTCCATTTCTATAGAAACCATCACTCCGGAATATAATGATCAGAACACAATAAACGTTACTGATTTTATCTCCGGATATTTTTGACGGAAAAGAGAAGTAAAACATATGCCCACTAAGAGTATTTGTATTTGCTTCGTCTTATTTTCTGTCTGTTACCATTAAAAAATAATGACATATATTTGTTCTTTTTGTGTGGCTATCGCGGAAAGGTGAATCCTTTCAATTGTAAAGGAGACCATATTGTCTTGTTTAGATCAATTGTGAGTCGTATGATGGGACCTAGGCCATCAGTATATATGTTGCGACTGTTGATTATAGGATGAAAGATACCTGGTTGGACACTTTTCAACAATTTCCAAACCAATTCTAATCGACGCAATTTTACAATATATTTTAACAACAATTTCTTTCATTTTCTGAGCTGTAATGACAAAACTAAATTGTCACGCATGTGGCCTTGTCGACCATACCCGAATGATTTTGTATCGTTCTTCCATTGTTGGTATCAAAGCGCACTTAAACTATGATCATACAGGGCATTTGTTATTATCTGTTGTGTTTTGTAACTCAACTTGTCCGGTCTATTTCACTTGAAAAATGTTAAGTGCGTGCTGGGCAAAGCTCGTCCTGTTATAAAGTACATGTACATCTATTTTGATGTTGATCTAACTCAATTTGGCCAGCATTATGGCGAGAATGTCGTGAAGATGTGCATAGTTCCATCTATAAGTATTTTTCCTATTAGGTTATATTTGCATTTGTATAACTATTATATTTAGCCATTTCATGGTAGTTTGAACTGTGCTGAAACATATTGTTGAGGTTGAGTTCTTTTTTGCTAACGAGAGCAGTCGGCTATCGGGGTATGGTTTAGAGGTTAACATTTCAGGGATGGATTGTTTTTAAGATGAAAAAAGTGTTTGGGGGGAGGCACAGGGGCAGCAGCGGGATCGACTATCCCAGTCCAATAGGCGAGGGTCCAGGGTCCGCCTAGGCCCCGAAAGCTCTGAAAATGATAAAGCTCGGAGAAGCGATTTCAGCTATTTCGGAGAATGAAATTTGGATTCAGAGCCACAGTAACAACTGTCTTAATTTGTGTGATTAATATTTCTCCAAAGTAAGAAAAACGCAATTTTGTCAGACGTATGACGCAAATTTATTCTAACCATCTGAATAGTACGAGAATATGAAATGTTTCAAATTAACTGTCTGCATTTGTGACTTTAAACAGTTAAAGCTTAAGTGGGGTAACTGCGGTTAGGTGTCCGTTATTACCCCAAGACAATCTCTGTACTTTTTGACTTGTCTCCTTCCAAAAGCACAGCCGAGGCCATGAGACAGAAACAAGCAAGGGAAGCAAAGGTAAAACGTATGTCGCTTAAAGACAGTTTTGTATTTTTTGCAAGTGACAAATTTATATTTAAGAACTGGTCGCACGAAAACTGCACCGAGTATGTGACATACACAAGTCTGAGTCTTTATTAATAGTTTTCTTTGGTTGTTTCAAGTACATTAATGCTAGCAGTTCTTGGGTGGTAACATTCCATTGACATTTTGGTTAGGTTGAGTGTTCTTCCCGAGACATTCCAGTTTGTATACCACATTTGGTAAGAATGGGATTCTCAAATCTTCTTTTGTCGATGTTTCGTGGCCAGCATATACTGCTGGCGATTCCATGTCTGCCTTTGATGGCCGTGGGCTCGACGAGACGGGAAATTTGTAACACACAACACACACAACTGGATTACACACAGGTATACAGGCAATGGGTTTACAGCAAAAACATACAGAAAGGCTATACTTATACACAACAACGACATGACATCTGTACAGAACGGAGGACTACACTTATAGAAAACAATATACAAATCACTATCTTACATGTAAAAACATGACTGGACAACAGATGCCCGATCTACACACACAACAAAGACACCATGACTAGACATTTAAACATGTTATCACATCTGGAAATTATTCAACCATTAGTTAAAACAAAGGTGAATCACTTAAAGCATGCTTTAGAATTACAGCTTACGACAAATCGAGATGTAATATGCCGTAGCTTGTAAAATTTTCCCAGACGATTTTGATGGCTTTAGAACAGATTGCAAAGAAAAGTTTGAAAATAAAAGCATATCACAGTGAATTTAAAAAGCGAGCTCACTCGTTGTTATAAAGACAACAATCAAACAAAAAATTAGAAATTGTGTCCTCGGCGAGGCAATTATCACCCAGTCCAGTCTCCTGCAATTTGAAACGTTTTAGATAAGAATTTACTCGGATATGGCCAGAAAGTAATTTGTGTATTAAAACTTCAGATTTTCTGGAGCACAATGATATGACCGGTATATTCACAAGAGGATAATTGGTTAAAAAATCTCCCTGCTGCTGCCGAGTCCCATTCTTTTTGCCACATGTTAATTAAAAAGGGCTTTACAATAGGCATTACCTCTGCAATAGAAAGAGAAAGTGGATTAGACATATGACTGGCCAGTGATGCTTTCGCTAGAGTGTCTGCCAGTTCGTTCCCAGCAATACCCACATCACTTGGCACCCATTCAAAACATACAAAAATTCCGTCATATTTCAAATAGCTTATAACAGACATAATTTCTTTAACAAGAGGAGTGGATTTATGAAAATTGAACAGATTAATCGCTTGTAAAGAGCTAAATGAGTCACTAAAAACACCACATTTTATTGGTTTAAAAATTAATAAAACCTAATTGCTAGCAGAATGGCCATGAGTCCTCCTGAAAAGACTGACATATGGTCCGACAAACTGGAGCTTTACTGCTCCAGGTTTTCATTGTTGCGATATAGAGGATTTGACTTTAGAATTCGCAATGACTCAAATTAATCAATAAAAAATACATAGATGTATTACATTGGCGTCTTCCCTTGTCCGTACTTACCTCATGGAGCGTCCGGTATTCCCCAAAGTAAAGTGAAGAATAGCGGGGTGCACATAAAACACGTCTACTAAAATTTTACCAATGTCTGATCAGAACAAAACGCGATTATGGCTCTGCCAGTTTCATGATTGCCAGCGAAACACAACTTAAAATGATAGATAGGGTTCAATACATAGCCTTAGAAATAGCTACTAGAGCAACCAACGAGAAACCACTTAATCTGCACCGAGAATAACTCTCAATGAAATATGCTAACAAGGCTGTTATCAAAGGAAATAACCACCTATGTCATTCTATCTTATGTCCTAAAAGTAAATAGGAATATCTTAAACATAAGTGGCTAAAGGATTCAGTTTCTTTCGTTTACTTGTCCATGAGCTCCCTATTACTATTGGTATTGACTCGAGTAAACAGATAACCCCTCCATGGCAACTATAAAAGCCCACAGTAGACACCACGATCCACGAGAAAATCCCAAAGAAAGATACGCTTGTTTATATAAGGACAAGTGCACTATAGAGCATATAGACTTACACTATAGAGACTGTCTAAAAGTCTCAACAGACGGTTCTAAAACTAACCAAATAACATAGGATCCGCATACGTTATCCCAAAACTAAACATCCAGAAAGGATTTAAACTTCGTAACAATCTGTCTGTTTATACCAGTGAGTTTATAGCTATTATAAAAGCACTAGAATCATCCATTTGGACGGGTGGATGGGTGTCTGCCTAAGCCCTTGATTTACACAATACAATTACATGTATCGTTAGGCCTAAGGCTTTATAATTTCCACCTTTTGGTTCATTTAGCATACACTATATAATGACGGTACTTGGATCTATAGATCACAGAATATAAACCTATGTAATCACTTATCCTTTCAAACACGCTAAGCAGTCTGCCGTCCATAGAAACTCTTATTCGTAAAGTAGACCAGATCTATCTATATAGTCAAATAATTCACACAGGAACTAAGATAACTTCAGCGTGGGTTTCAGCCCATGATGACATTTAAGGAAACGAAGTTGCAGACAAAGCAGCTTAATGCAGTCTAACAAGGACCAAAACAGATGTGTCAGCCGGATAAGGCGTAAATGAAATAAATTCAATAATATTAAGGAAAGTAACAACAGAAATGCTTTCAGAGATTGCTAAACAATATACCCCACTCCCGCAGTCTATCCAAAACATACATATATACATGCAGTGCAATACACGTTGAACATAATTATGCATTATTTTCCTAATTTTTTTGTCAACGTTTTATTTTCCACGTTGCACATCTGCGTATACAGATGAATGCAATATGCAAGTTTAAAAAATTTAAGTGCAAAAGTAGCCGACAAATAGGGCCTGGACAGGGTTTATTTGCATAATTTATGCAGAAATTTGCGTAATTTTGTGATTTTGTTTTACGTTGCTTATCTGCGTATGCGATCGAGATACAGCCAGGACAAACCTCCCGAGCATAGAGCTAATTTGTATAATTTATGCAGAAATGTTTATAATTCCTAAATTTTTTTCCACGTTGTAACCAAATTTTAACCAAGACACAGCCCGGACAAGCTTCACGGACATTCAGAGATAATTAACATATTTTGTGGGGAATCTGGCATATTTCCGTGATTTGTTTTCCATGTTGCATACCTGTGTACATAGAAGAATGCACTATGAAAGTGTCAAAACCCTAAGCGAAATAATAATCAAGATACAGCCCGGACAAACTTCCCGGACATACGGAGCCAATTTGCATAATGTATTGGTAATTTTAATTAGCTAATAAACGAGATGATATCATACTATGTCGGTTACGTCTTGGGAAAACTGGGTTAAAAGAACATGTAGCAAAACTCATCAAAAACACCTCATCGGTCTGTTCTGGGTGTAGCAAAGAGAAAGAACCAATAGAGCATTTAAGTGTCATATATAGAAACGAAAGAAACATACTCAAACACAATCTAAATCAATTGAATATTCCACTAACATTGCCTGCTATCCTTGATGCTGTAATCATCGGATATTTCAATATAATAGAACATATCACACAATTTAAATTCTAACGATCAATCTCATCCCGAACAAGAGTTTTAGTAAACCCAACTTATGCCCTTGTGGGGCACTCGTGGCGTTACCATGGTAACCCAAGACCTTTCAGACAAAAGCATGCAACACGATTTGCTTACCAGTCAAACTATGGTAACCATTTAATTTTTATACAGTGTTAATGAATTTGGTAATGATTTGGAGCGATCCAGACAGACGTACTGGTTTTTGAAATGATGAATCCGTAATAGCCAAAGGCAGAACTACAGTTAATGATTAATGTGCCTGACAAGTTTCATAAAAATGGCTTTATACTTTTCGAGCTCTGCTCTGGAAACGGTATGGAACCATCCCGCCAGGCCAGAAGGACACACAGACCGACTGATTTTTAGAAACATCATGAATCCGAACATAACACAAGGCTTTGTGGATTACAACTCTGGTTGATTATATAGGTGCAACGTTTCAATGTCTATTGGGACACTCGTTCTCAAGCATTTATGATCAATAGCTATACAGCATATATATATATATACAGTTTACTAGCAGGATGATACAGTAAAAAACAATCATTGGCTTGTGTGGCACATAGCTTGTGGTAAATGGGTTCTCAGAGGGTGGTCGTGAACACAGGTTGGTCTCTATACATGGCTGGAATGATTGTGGATTATAGATTGAACATGTCCTAATTAACAATTGTACACAAGTCATACCTTAGAGGGGGGTTGTGGTGATCAGTTCATTGTATGCAATAGGTATGTAAAAGCCCTCGTCTCTGTTAAGTTGTGGTTGGAGTCTACGTATTTGAATGGCTTCCATAAGTTTCCTGGTTGTAAAATTTGGCATAAAGTTTCGATTAATTGTGTTAACATTATTCCAGTCTATCACACGCTGTGGGTGGGTTTGTAGGTGGTCAGACAGGGCTGATTTTGAATCTCTTTGTTCTGTTGTTGTTCTGTGTTCTTTAATTCGTTTGTCCAGTGGTCGGCAGGTCTCACCTATGTAATGTTGTTCACATGATATCATGTAAACACAGTTTGTTTTTTTTTTTGGGGGGGCGGGGGGGGGGTCTTGTTGGTTTGAAGAGGCTTTCCTGTGGCCTGCATGTGATTCTTGATTGTTCCTGTAGCTGGTGAAAACACAATCTAAGTTGTTGGCTCTAAGCATCCGCCTGATTTGGTAGCTTATTTGGCCCATAAATGGAATGCTGATCAGGATGGGGGATGGGTAATGGGGGCGCGATACAGGATTGATGGGTTTAGTAGCTTGATTGATGGTTTGGTTAACTAGTTTTGTGGGGTGTCTATTGTGTTTGACAAATACCTCTTTGGGGTGATCTAATTCTGTTGATAAGGCTTGTGGTGATGATGAGATGTTGAGGGCTCCTTTAGCTAGGGTAGTGATTATTCCTTTTTTGACGGCCATGGGGTTGTTGGATGCGTAATGTACATACTGGTGTGCACCCAACAACCCCATATTGAAGCATGTAGACCTACTTTGAAAGCAGTCAAAACAAACTTTAAATACTTTGTTTTAATATTTAGTACGATGCTTTAATTTCAAGTATTTAGTTAGTTCAACTGAAAGGGAAACTTTCGTTAATACCAGATTTCTAAATTTTTTCCCAGATATGATTTCTGAGTCAGCATCCCTTTAAAACGGTAAACCTTGCTATTCACCACTATTTTGGGCGTAGGCCTACTGTCCTAAAGCCTAGCCTCTATCCTCGAAGGCATGTGTCGCCAATGCCTCCTGACAATTAGATTGCACGCGAGCATTGTAATCTTTTATCGCAATATTTGGATGACAGTCGCCATCCAAATATTGCGACTGTGAAAAGTCATACATAAACTCTAAGAAAATATGGTTCTAAAAGGGTTCTTCACGAGTCAATGAGGTTCTTCAAAAGTCACGTGGAAATTCAGCGTTCCATCTTTCATTTTGAGCTTGGTAAAAAAGTATTTTTCGACAGGATTCTGCATTTATACAACCTTTCTGGTGACTCGTGGTGAGTAATTTGTTTTCTTTATGAACAATCATAAAAGGTTTAAAATAATATATTCAAAGAACTATAGTATAAAGTTTCTTCAAAGAACCATATTTTCAAAGTTCTTCATAGAACCATAATTTTAATGGTTCTTTGACGAACCATTTTAACATGGTTCTTTGAAGAACTTATAAAGGTTCGCTATATGATTCACTCTGAGCACGGAATTGATACTTAAAACATGGTTGGACAGAGTTATGATGGCGCTGAAGCTGTGCCTGGTCAGAAAAAATGGCGTACAAAAGTCCGTGCTAGAAGTGACCCTCTTCCGTGCATACGCATTGCGTGTCACATACCCTGGATGTGTGCCTCATGAAGGCGGGTGAGGTTGCTGGTGTTCGCAGTAACGGTGGTGCAGGAGATATCTGTGTTCTTGAATGGCTATAACATAATTGCTATCCAGGAGGAGTGTAGAGAGTCCTCCAAGAGCTGATCGCATCGGCAAGGCACTTCTCTGCTTCTCTGCCTCGGACGACAGCTTTAAAAGTTTTAAGTACAATTGCAGTCTTACAGTTAACAAAGCCGTTGTTGCTAAAACTACAAGGGGAGGGCAGTATATCAATAACGCCTTGAAAGGTGTTTATGACTTTCAAAGATCTCTATACACTGGCCAAAAGGGATACTAGAGAGGCGATTCAGAGGCCAAGAACGAACGCACGGCAAACTCATCGCCCAAACCAGCCTGCAGACACGCCAAAAGAATACGACCTGTTGCAACCAGTAGTGTAGCAATTACCGGTAATGTAGAACTTAACCGGTAATGTAGCACAAATCAACTGGTAATGTAGAATTAACCGGTAGTGTAGAACAAATTGACCAGTAGTGTAGAAATATTGTTAACCTATAGTGTAGCACAAAATCAACCAGTTGTGTAGAAACTGAACGTCTAACCAGTAGTGTAGAAAAAAATCAACCAGTAG
>JAVFBX010227364.1:0-11017 GCA_034783855.1 Mopalia kennerleyi | reverse complement strand
TGGAAGCCTCTGTTATACAGAAGTTATATAAAAATGAAAAAGGTATTTTAAAACAAACAGTGAACAGAAATAGATATACATTTCTAATATGTTTCTTTCTTATAGACTGTTGTGAGCCAGCTAATCGTTACTGTGAGCATAATTGTTAAATTGCACAAAGGTATTTTAATAAACGGACAATGACAATGATGTTAAGACGAGCAGAGTTGATTTCGTATGATATCCATCAAATCTGATCATAATCAGATGACAAAATGACAAACAAAACACACCGAGCTTAAATTTAATATTAACTACTTTGGCTATAGTCCTAGCTTGATATGTTGATGCTAAAAAACAAAAAAATTAATATTAATAGTTTCCCTAACACAATTATTAAGTTCTTAGTATTGTAGTGTGTTTAGCAATCGTGTCAAAGAATAGTCTTTCAAAATCAACTACAGTCAGACAAGCCAATACTCAAACAGCCATTGCTTCGTTATTAGCATTTCATAGTTACTTAGGTCGACATTTCTCTATAAACTAATTAATAAAGGCATTTATGTGTCAGCGTTTTTGTTTTTCCTTGTTTGAAATATTTCCCATAGTGGAGTGTTCCCGTTATGTAGTCAGCTGTCATCGTGTGACATTAGCGTCAGACAAGGCCACTTTCTTGATTCAGTGTTAGGTTCTCTTCTGTCACTGTAAATAAAGAATCTTTCTGAAAACCCCAATCGGCTTGACGCCTCTCCGCAGAAACATAAAAATAAAGATATAGAGATGACTGCCGTTAGGCTTTTCTGAGGGAAATAATAATCGATGTTTACGTGATGTAATTCGCGAGGTATATAAACCTTTTTTTTTACGCTGCATTGGTTTTGTTATAGAATTTCCCTGCGACAAGCCCAACCTAGACAGTATTACAATTTGACATTACATTGCACCTTAAATTAGAGTTGTCATTTACAAAGCTTGACAGATGTAGTATTTACATGCCATTTATATATTGCTACCAATATTTTGAACGACAGAATCGACTCTCAGTGAACAACTGTAACAGTACAGAGGCTGGATTAATGACTTAGACCGACTTAGAGTGATGATAACGCTGATGATGTTAAAGCGGCTGAGACAGACCTTGTGGAAATGGATTTGGTGATGTCTGGACTGGATACAGTCGCTTAAAGAATGTTCATTAGCGCCTTAGGTATGGATGGTGACTAAATGTGTTCGACCTCTCAGTGATAACAGATCTAAGGGCATTGGAGGTCACCGGTCTATAATATAAGCACACATGCAGTCACAAGTTGGACAATTTCCTAAACATCATCCTCATTTACAGAACAACGTTGCAATGGCTATACCAGTGTAAATGTATAGTTTAACCAGGGGTAGCAATGTTTATGCTATCTGGTGTTTTAAATTATAGGCTGTTCACCCAATATACTCACAGTTGGAATCATCAAACTATTTGTAGTTAGTTGTCATCAAGGGACATAACTGTCAGACGAGCGTATGTTCAAGGGTCGTTATAAAAATGAAGCCATGAACAATAAACACAGTTGTGTTTGACATCAGCCATGTTGCTAGATGTTTCTAAACAGAAATTAAATGCAAATAGATTGACCATTGACGTGATGTAAACCTAATGGCCATTGGAATCGATTTCTACGTGATGTAAGTGATAAGATAAATTAGTTACTTTAAGATATAAGCCACGATCGGTAATTCATCTTTGTTTAGTTAAATTCTTTGGTAGTAATATCCCAAACTATTATTCCAATTCTACCTTCCTTAGTATTGTCGTTATTATAGTAACCTAGATGTTTGGTACCTCTATATAGATTTCCCATCATTTACCGGAAACAAACTAAAAAAAAAAATCGGACTTGTCTACTATGCTACGAAATGCTATATTATGCCACTCTTCAGATAATGTAATTTGATATTGATGAATATCGAGATACAGCACATCTAGTTTATTCTAAGAATATTCTACAAGGAGTGGGAAGAGGGTAAGGTGCACTGCATACATTTTTTGACAGCTTGAAGCAAAATTAGTATACTGTTATGATCGATGTAAATGTTTAATCGAAAGTCTCCCGTTGTACCGAGTGGAGATACAACATTCTAGTTGAAGCCGAGCTGTTATAAATCTGTGCAAATATAGTTGATATATTGAACAGGAACTGTAGTTTAGTAAAATGTCCGGGAAGAAAGTTTCAATGGAGTACATATCCCTGAAAGTTTGAGTGACGCTAATCTCAATAATGGAGTACATTACCGACGTATATCGACTGAAACACCCTTAATTGCGGAGTCTAACTCATTAACGAATGCTACAAAACATACACCAGAAACTAGTGCTACACGATAACATAAGAAGGTGTCCATATTTCCGAAAGGTGGTATCTTCAAATCCTCCAAGAGAGATAATTGACATATAAGTTCTGGATGTTCATAGGTTAAGGCAGCCATATAGCAATTTACCTGCTATGTGATATCGGACAAAAGATGGTAAAATGTCACATAGTTCTCCATCCTCTCCTATTTTTTGTTTATTTATTTTTTTTCTTTCTCTATTTATTTTTTTTACTTATTTACTATTTAGCTTGAGCTAATACCATAAAATAGGCATATATATATTGATCTCAAGCATTGCTTTGTGACTTCCAGAACAACATACTATAAATCCTAAGACATTCTAACATTGCTAATACGCCTCATTCGCATACATTCAATATTGCCGCCAAATGTAAATATTCTCTCATATATGGGTTCGAAGATTACCGTTGTTTTGAAAAGTATTAAACCATTCGTCTCTCACACCATCCTAAACAGGCGTTAGTGCTGATTCGCGGCTACCAATAAGTACCAGATTCTAGGATTTATCAGCTATATGCTTTCATCTTTGTGGGGACAGGTCTCCACTCTCGTCCCACTTATATTGGCTATGATTAGATTGAAAACACACTGCTCTGTACTTTATAAACTCTTCGGGGATTAGCAGAGACTAGATTCTTAAAAGTTCTAAACCTCGAATTGTTTTTTTTTAACCTTATAATGATTTTATAATGATAACTTCACCTCTGCAACTGTTAAGATTCTTACACACTAAACTTGTGAACTTCTCCTGGTGTGTTTTGGTTTGTTAGCAGTTTCTGAAGTCCATTGTTGAGCCTAAGAGGAATATTAATTCCGTTCCGTGATCAGCCAGACATCTTCTTCCGGTTTGTATGTGTTAATAGCCTTAGTCCGGAGAAAGCGTGGTTAAGTTAATGTCCAATAATTTTACACACAAACTCGGGTCAAGATCAATCACTTTGGTCCTCCATACACCGCTGATCAATAATTGACCAATGGCAAATAGCTAAGGCAAAATAATGGGACAGAATAAATAATAACTGTTCCTATACACGGAATTTTCTATATATTTTTTATTTAATATAAATGTATGCCAGAAGTCAATTTATAATTTAATGTTGGTTTCGAGTGTAACCATACTCGTTCTGTCTGTCCAATACATCCCTAAATGAAATTATTGACTGGAAGCAAATGTCAAGCCTTACTTGTCTTCATGAGGACGATTCGTCGTTGGCTAATAGTTTGGGCTTTCGGCTAAAAATATTTTATTGGCAGTGAATAGTTTCGAGAGCACATCTGAGCAAGCAATATATTTTTTTATAGGAACCTTATTATAAGCTTGTTCCATTTACGAAGAATAAAATTGAATATTATTTTAACAAGATATGTGAGCTCGTCAAGTCAGGTAGGAGCATGCAGTATATTACAACAGATAGCTAATCTAAACTTATTTTTAGTTAACGACTCCTCATTGGTTAAAACTTTTGCAGTGTGCAGTTTCGAGAAAACATCTGAGCAAGCAATACACTTTTGTTGCAGAAATATTAATAATCGATGGTTCATTTTGAGAAGAATAAAGATATGGAAGCGTTATTTTATTTTAACAAGCAATGTGGAAAATATGGGGCTCGTGGGTTTGTTTTCGTTAAGCCAGGTAGGTGAAAGGTAATATATTAGTGACTAATGTATAAACTAATCATTAATTTCTATCACTCGATGTATATTCAGGAGTGAATCCTGACAATTGGCACGAGGCTGCAAAAATTAACTAAATTATTTTAAAGCTGATTTTAAAAATAAAGCGTATGTAAAAAATCAGTGGAAAATGTATACCTCCTTATTTTCATCCTGTGTAAATTAACAAGCACGCTTGGGAAATAACCAGCACATAAATATCAATGATAAGCTTAAGTACCCTCTGGGAGACACACTGTTCGGTATTACTTCCGGGTAATATTGTTAAGTGCTTGTGAAAGAACAAAAACAGCGTTCAGTTTTAAATGCACCTGTAGTCTTGTAAACATACATTTCTAGCGTGTCAAATTGATGAAAACATTTTAAAGTGGAAATTGCGTTTTTAATTTCACAAAAATAAAACTTAGTTGAATGGGTCCTTTTCCAATGTTTCGATATTAATCATAATAATTAACATTGAACAATGTCGTGACGCAATGATGGCTTAAGGATATTCTGTAACCTAGCAGTTTTGCTCCTGGCCTGTTTAAGTCAATAACAGTATACTGTGTGCAGAAAAAAAGATTTACAGTCTATACTTTTAAGGCCCTGATAGCCACGTCCCGTGTTTCGAATCATGGTGGAGATAAGCCAGTTTTGTCTGCATTTTAAAAATGCAAACACGTAGACTGGATTTGCCTCCTTTGACGACAAGTATATAAGTCCCAATGTCATTGCTTAGATATTGGGGAATTTGTTTGATAACCTATGCAAAATGACTGTAGAATGGCGCCCCATTTCTCTGTCAGTCAAGATTCAGGGCACACCGGTTAAAAGCGCCAATAGCGTGATATCATCTAACTGCGGAATAATGTTAAAGGCCCCGGAGTTTCCTAACAGGCCGTTGCATGCATGCTTGTTTCTCTACTTGTACATTATTTATCTCAGTAACTGTGAACTATTCATACACATATATAAACTTACTCAGAATTAGGCTGGATCAACTGAGATGATTGACGTGTGTCATCTTTATGCTTTCTGAAAGTGACATCAAAACGTTCCAAACTCAACTGCATCACGCGCTCTGCAAATTAGAACTGAGTTAAATCATTATAATCTATTTCGCGTAACTTAAAGCATGTGTCCATTTCTAAGATTTTTAAATTGGCCAATTATTTTAAAATACGTTGCTGATCGAGAAGCAAACAGGGCGAAAACACTGACTTAATCGTGCTATGTACGCAGGTACATGGGTTTAAATATGTTGTGTTTTATTGAGTATATTTAGGATCCCAATATGGTATTGGTTTTTATTACATACATGCAGCCTTTTTCTATTTCTGATGGAGTCAGAAGGTACTATGTGAATAGGACAGATTGATGGAGGGTTGTGTCGAATGATAAAAGCCTCTCCCACAGAGAAGTTAGAGAAATGAAACAAATTGTAAATTAAAATCGATGTACGGGTATAACGTTTTGCTTCCACATGGACTGATGTGAGTCTTCAGCTAAATGTAAGTGTGGGCACACCACGGATATTGTTAACACAGTCAATACAGTCGATTTCGTATGATATCTACCCAACCGATCCAAATCAGCTCTAAAAGGTGACAAACCAACCACACAGAGCTTATAAAAACGATCTCGTCGTATTGTACTTGTATTAATGAAAACTTTATATGCTGACGCCAAAAGGAAAATATTGTTAAAATTATAATAATGTCGGGTTAAATAGAATATGTAATAATATTAATGGGACGTTTAATTTAAACAGGCATCTGAAGTGTATTCATATAGATAGACAATACAGCATATCCTGTTATGGATTTATAGGGGCCTACAGTCTTTTCATTTCACCAAACGTGTCAATTTCATGTGCTGAAATTTCGAAATCAACTATTGTCCGACATGCAAATGATTTATAACAGCAATTGGTTCGTTATTTACATTCCATAGTTATTAAGGTCAACATTTACTCTATATAGTAAGTAATGGTATTGATGCCACCCTGTGTTAGCGGTTATATTTTTTGTTCTTATTTGAAATCTTTACCATAGTGTTGTGTTCAAGTTATGTAGTCAGCTGTCATCATGTGACATCTGTGTCAGACAAGGTCACTTTCTTGATTCAGGGTTAGGTTTGCTCCTGTCACTGTTTATACAGAATGTAACCGCTGTTTCTGACAACCTCCATCCGCTTGACGCCTCCACGCAGAAAGAGAAAAATGTGGATAGACAGATGACTGTCGTAAGGTTAATATAAGAGAAATGATAATC
This sequence comes from Mopalia kennerleyi, assembly GCA_034783855.1. Lineage (NCBI taxonomy): Eukaryota > Metazoa > Mollusca > Polyplacophora > Chitonida > Mopaliidae > Mopalia > Mopalia kennerleyi. The sequence goes on along the minus strand of JAVFBX010227364.1, from coordinate 4,724 downwards.
GATATCTACGTGATGTAATAATTCACCAGGCAAGGAGACAGCTTAGAAATTGTAAATATGAACCGTGAAATATCCACGTATATCAAATTTAATAGGAAGTTATGATTAGACGATAGGCTGTGTGCACATTACTGCCGGTAAAGGCTATTGCTGTAATTTGTACATAAACCTGAAGAATGGCCCTGGGAAACTATACATAATTGAACTGTGAGACATAACAACGGTTCATCATTAGACTAAGTGAATGTCCTTAAGTTATTAATCCAAAGTCTATATGGTTTAGAAAAAACAAAAGCTGAGTTAACTGTGATAAGTTTATAAAAACATAATTCATTCACGTTACATTGGTTTTGCTTTCACTGTACAGATATAGAACGTCACTGCGATCGGCACATCCTGGACAATATCACAATTTGAAATTAAATTTCACCTATTTGTCATTTACAAAGTTTAACAAATATGGGATTGACGAGCTATTGGTTTGCGGTATTGAGACAAGAAAATCAACTATAGGTATAGAGTTATAACAGTATAACACCGTTAAACAGTTAACGGAGGGATTAATTACTTAAGACTTGAGTGATGATAAAACACTAACCCGGCCCTGTGAGAGAAACAGCCTTTGGAGGTCCGATTTAAGATAAAGCTGATGATGTTAATGTGGCTGAGACAGACCTTGTGAAAATGGATTCGCTGATGCCTGGACTGGTTACAGTAGCTTCAAGAATGTTCATTACCGCCTAAGGGGTGGAGGTCACTTGTCTCTCTTAAAGAAGCTCAGATTAACCCAGAGTAGAACTGTTTATGCCATCTTGTATTTTATATTATAGGCGGTTCAATGAATAAACTCAGAATTAGAATCCTAACATTGTTTGTAGTGAGCTGCCGTCAAGGGACGTGACTGTCAGACGAGATCTCGTCCAATAGTCGTAATTAAAAGACAGCCATGACTCCTGTCACATAAACTATAGAAACAGTTAACGGCTGTATTTGACATCTGCCATGTTGTCTGACGGCTTTAAACAGAAAATAAAAGATTGACCACGGACGTGATCTTAATCTGAAGGAGAATATAATCGATTTCTTTGAGCTATAAGAAAGGACGCTTCAAAAGTTAAGAAGACAAATTAGTTATTTATGATATAATACACGATTGGCAATTCGTCCACGATTAGTCCAATTTTTGGGTAATAGTAGTTAGATTCCAATCTATTCTCAGCCAACGAAAGCACACCAAGACTGCAGTGAGGGGACATGTGAATAAAACTGACCGACATTATAAACTGGACGATATCAATAAAATTTCTCTTCGGTCAGTTACCTGGGTAAAACGTCAATGTTTTTTTCTAAAATAATTGGCTCGTCTGGATTAAGCCTTTTTGTGTGTTTGAATTTGAATTCTGCATTGACGTCATTTTTATGAACTTCAATACTTTATATGTTGCCATTCTAGAAGTTTGACAAGCCCATTCTTGTTTTGAAGAAAATGTAACATTAAAACATCGTCAATCTCGACGGAGATCAGAATGTCCAGTTCGGATTAAAATCAGGAAGTAGGTAATAAAGTAAAGAGGTCTTGAGAAATGGCATTGAACTCTTATATACAAGTAAACTTTGTCTGAAGAAAACCAACACAAGGAAAAAAACACACCTGCACGATGAAGCTCAACACTGTTTAAGAGATTTTACAATTCCGCTTCCGGTAATATGCCAAAAGGAATCCAGACAATATTTAGTATTCGACAGCTTAAGCTAACATTTTCAGGGAAATCTTGTGTGAATTGGAATATATCCAACCAATCAGTGTATGATTTCGCAATGTTAATTCCAACAAAAAGTCAATTTTATTTAAAAGCGTTATACTATTTCAAATAGAGCGGTTATTTATGTACCGACATGTTATACGAGCTCAGTTGTATAATACGAAGTTTACGGACTATTACTCCTATACAAACATCGAAACAACCAGGAAGTAAATACAAACTCATTGCACCGCTTGTCTGATGTATAGGCATTAGCTTTCTATACAAATCAGCGGACCAAATTGTCTTTTCATTATAGATGGACTGATCGGATCTCCTATCAACAGTTAGACACTCGACTGAGAGGAATTACATCCAATTCTCAACATTTCCAGACTTTTGAAAAGTATCCCAAAGTCTAAAATTATAGCAGTATTAAATTATACAAAATATACATGAATACAGAATTACACTAGAACAAAAGGCAAAAGTAAAGACAATCAAGTTGATCTACTGAATAGACTGATATAATAAATCAGTGGGAAAAACTCCGAAAAGACGCATTTGGGCGTTCTCGATGTTTCGACTGTAAGTCTTCAAAAGGAGGTAATGGCTACCGAATCAAAGAAATATATTCAGAGCGTCAAAATGAGTTTTTTTTAAAGGAAAATCTTTACTCTTTAGGTACATAATAAAAGATTCCATTGCGCATGCGTGTTTAAGAGTGTTGATTTCATCAGTGCTGTGAATTTTTGTCATTTTCGGATTTGATACCGATTCGTTTTAATAATCCATTTGATGTCAACTGTTATACTGTTGGTGATGTAGCAAGTAACACAAAAGTGCCCAATGACCAAGTTGTAAATAATTTTGGAAAATGTCTCATTAATCTATGTCATATCCTTGATTTAATTATTTTTAATGGGTTGTATCCACAACCTGGTGACTTTACATATTTTTAATATAATGGTGCTAGTGTCATCGACTATTGTTTGATCTCAGATAATGTTTCCCAGCTTTGGATAAATTTTGCATTGAAGACAGGACTGAGTCAAAACATTTACCCATTTGTCTACATTTAAAATCAATTAAAACCATAAAAAATACACAAATCTACCCAAAAGTAAGATACACATGGAATGAGCGATATAAGGACGTATTTATTAATAAACTGAATTCACATACAACTAACAAAGAAATCGACAGGGCACAAAGCAAGTCAAATTACAATATAAGCGAAAGTGTTGAGATTTTTGCCAATACAGTAAAAGATGCGGCGACTTGTTTTAAAAAGTGTACTGTGGCTTGGAAAACATTTAATAAAACTAAATAATACGATAGAGGGTATTGCAGACATGCAGACATGCTTTAAGTCCGTTATGAATAAAAAGGTCAAACTATAATTATTCAGTTTACAACAGTCTGAGCAAGCAGTATAAATCCTTGTTAAATAACAAAAACATTATTTTAAGAAGAAACAGCTAAGCTTGTTGGAAATTGCTAGCCCACAAAGATTTTGGTATGTTATAAAAGATTTACGTTGCAAAAAAACGGAACAGCCCGATGGAAACGGAACAAAGGTTCAATTACTTCAGTGGTCTGTTTCAATCCAGTAATAGCAATGACAGCGAACAAACTACAGAGGTCGTCACCCCATTGTCACAAGAAGTTGGTCCTTTTACAAATTAACTGCTATACAGCCCAAACACGAAAGGAGAGATACAATTTGCTATTAATGGCTTTAGAGCTGGATATAGCACAGTTGCCAATACATTTACCCTCTAACCTCTATGTATAGCAAAAATGTTATCCAAGAATAAAGGAAGACTATATCTTGCTTTTGTTGATTTTAAATTAACAGACAAAAACTTTTGTTAGTATTGTCTTGTTACGGGTTGAGTGGGAAAATAATAAATCGTTTACAAAGATCTACAAAGAAAATTGTGACAATTGGAAACACAAGTAAACACAAGCAAGACAAAAGTAGTCGTCTTTAGAAAAGTGGAAGGTTGAGAAAAACAGAAAAATGGGTAATAGGTGAAGAACCCTTACACACTGTTAGCAGTTACAAATATTTGGGTATGACATTTTATTCTAAACCTATTATCAGAGTCATTAGAGTCATTCCGACATTGACCTGTTTGATGAACGGATAAGACTGTAGGCCACTAAATATTTAGAACCGCATATGCTGCTACGGCTAGATTTGCTTTACAGGATAAATGTGCGTTGTTGGAAATATTCAAAACAATGCGGTAATTAGACGAAATGCCCATAAATATGTTTTTTAAATTGTTTCACACTAAAGTCAAACCCATTCTTCTGTATGCGTCAGAATTGTGGGGTTTTCAAAAATATGAAGCTTTGGAACAAATTCAGTTTCTGGCCTGTAAACGATGGTTGCGAACCGGTCGTTGCACTCCAAATGCTATGGCTGTTGGCGAATGTGGTCGTTATCCACTATTTTGTTCCACTGCCGTGTTAAATATTGGTTGAAGTTATTAGATATGCCAAGTGCAGGATATCCCAATAAGGCTTACATCATGTTACTACATCTGGACAACACTGGCAGAAATACATGGGCAACAAATTTAAAAAAGTTATTAAATACCGTTGGAATGGGATTTTTGTGGCAAAATTAAGGGGTAGGAAATCCGACTAAATTTATATCTGTTTTTAAACAAAGGTTATTTTACATTTCTCAGCCGGACTGGTCAAGTATTTCAATTCTAGTACAAGATCTGATGTTTCTTGTATGTATAAGTCTGAGCTGAAAACAGAAAAGTATTTAACAGGGGTGGTACCAAGTGAGTCAAGATGTGATATAGTGAAAGTATGAGTAGGGAATGCTGGGTTAAATGTAGATGTTCGGAGGTATTCCAAAAATCCCAAACAATATGAGAGTACCAGTACCACTTTATTATTGTTCGTCCAGCATATGAAGACTTGCGAAAACAGCATTTGCCATCAAAATATCTGTCA
>JAVFBX010227353.1:0-11018 GCA_034783855.1 Mopalia kennerleyi | reverse complement strand
CTCAAACATCCCAGCCCCATTTATGTAGCAAATATCCATAAGTAATCCACCAAACAAATAAATAGGCCAAAATCCCGTAGTAATAAATCAAAGAAACACAAATTTACCGGTAATCCACCAAACTGTGTTTAAATTTGGCTAGCAATTGCTTTAATATAAGCATTTAGTATAAGCCTACACTGTTAATTAGAACGTATCGATTTACCCATGACCAGATGAGAAACGACATGTTTTTTTAAATAAGAACCAAATTATTAGAATGACATAAACGGAGGAAGTGAAATAGGATTCTCATAAGAGTTTCTGTGCAAAAAATAACGAAAAACAGATGGAACTAGTCGTCGAAATAACCTTGAAACGTAATGATACCATAAGACCCACGTCCTTCCCCCAGACGTCAAAAGAATTTTGAGATAGAGTTTTTGAAGTTATGTTAAGACAAACCGAATATAACACAATCTGAGAGAAAGGCGGAAAACAAATTACCAACCTTAATTTGAAATCTTATCACATCACGAGAGCATGATGCATAAGAAAGATATAAGATGGAATTGTGTGAAATTCTTCCCAGGGGTCTCAAGGTCATCTTGCAAATGACCTTGACATTGAATCAGATAATAATGTCACCATAGGTAAGGGTTTAATTTCATGCAATTCCTGCAAGCCTTTTGAAATTATGTTATAGACAATTAAGACGTCGCCGACGGATATAGCAAACACTGAACGTGGGAGAGAGGTAAGAAACAAACATTCATTTGTAAATCAAAGAAAGTAATTTCACCTAACAACTAATATTCACCAATAAAATTCCAATTTATATTTACTTACAAATAACCAAACAAACAAACCCATATTCACCCGCAAAACACCTAACAAACAAATCAACAACCTCCAGAAAAGGATTAAACAAACAAAAAACTTCTCAAAAACATCAAACTAACAACCCCATATTCACCAGTAAAACACCAAACAAACAAAACTACAATCACCAGAAACACATTAAACAAACGAACAAACTCATATACGCCTCTAAAACACAGAACTAACAAACTTATATGTACCCAGTTAAAACCCAAACAAACAGACAGAAAAACAAACGCATATTCACCTGTAAAACACCAAACAAACAAATCAACAATCATCACCATAAACACATTAAACAAACCAACAAACTAATATTCACCTGTAAAACACAAAACTAATAAACTTATATGTACCCAGTTAAACACCAAACACACAGACAGACGCATATTCACCTGTAAAATGCCAAACAAACAATCACCAGAAGCACATTAAACAAACAAACAAACACACTAATATTCACCTGTAAAACACAAAACAATTACCAGTAAAACACCGAACAAACAAACCAATAATCACCGGAAACAAACGCAAATTTACCTGTAAATACAAAACAAACAAAGCAACAATCACCAGAAACAAAAAAAAAACACTCTGAAAAACAGCGAACTAAAAACCCATATCTACCAATGAAACTCCAAACAGACAAACTAACAATTCCCAGAAACACATTTAACAAACAATTAAACTCATGTTCACCTGTAAAACACAAAACTAACAAACTTAAATGTACCCAGTTAAACACCAAAACAGACAAACAAACAAACGTAGTTTCACCTGTGAAACACCAGTCAAACAAACCACCATTCACCAGAAACACATTGAACACTTGAACAAACTCATATTCACCAAAAACACACAACTAACAAAGTCATATATTTGCCAGTCAAACACCGAACAAACAAATCAACAATCACCATAAAAAGACATAAAACTCATATTCGCTTGTAAAACACAAAACTAACAATCCTAAATTTAGACCAATATTAATCCGACAAACAAACCGATGATGTTCGTTTGGTGAATTGTTTGTTTGCTATTTGCTTTGTTTTGGTGTTCTAGAATTTGACACTAGTCATTTTTCTTTAAACAATAATGTTTTAAGATCGTCTTGAAAATTTGTAAGCTAAGCATATAGTAAAAAATCTGTCTCGAAACACCCGAATAAGACATGTTAAATATAGCAATCCTTAAAAAGTTTAACTACAAAATTAAAGGAAAGCAAATAAGTTAGCCTAGGTAGACATAGATTCACTTTATTGTATATAAAGCTTATTGATCTCACAATGATTCAAACAAGTTTAAAATTTCATGCATCGTAGATCTTATGACAGCAGAGGAACACCTTTAACAAAGTTCAATATATTGTTTGTTGGATCGAATCTGGTGCTTACCCAAATCTTTGAAAATACTCAATCATAATTTGAACTGCAAACACAAGTCTGTTTTAATTTAGGATCGGACTAGAAGTCAGCTATATAATTTTTGAGAAGTTGTCATTTGTCGACAAGTTAATCTCAGTTTAGTTTGATCATAATACCTGGATTAATCAAACACGCAGGTGAACACATTCTATACACCCGATTATCGTTCTTGAAATATGACGGCTGCAGCAAAAGCCGGGAGAGTTAACTTTTTTTTTCTCCGCAGCACAATGTATGAAGTGAGCAACGTTTTCCTGATTCAACAAAAATATAAGCCTCAATTAAAACAGCTATCATAGCAAAAGACGGGTTCGGCTATAGACGTAAGGGTGTATTTCAAGCGATTAATTACATGTAGACAATTTAAGTCCCAGATAATATACTGAATATATTTCACGCTAAAAATTAAACTGAATGAAACTCAATAGGCCTAATTGTTTTCTGATTTTTCTTTCATACTTTCTTTCTTTATTTTCTCGCTTTTTTTTAATTACACCAACACCCTCCAACTGCAAAATAATTGGCGCGGTTACAAAAAAAACCTCTTCAGATTCAGATTTTTCAGATTCACATTCGGACCGCGGTCGGAATTAAGTGGTCATCGTGTCGGCTAACTTATCCTCCTTCGATGTACCGCAAACAGGTTTGAGTCCCTATATCGACTTTAGATAAACGATGGAGTCACACGATGTGGCTCTGCGAATCAAAGGGGTGAGTTTTACAGGGTTTCCCCCCGGTTGTCCACCGTACTTCAGTAAGGCAGTCCAGAGTGCATGAGAAGTTGACAATCCGTATATGAGGGATATACCCTTTTAGTACGACGTTAAACCCCAATCAAATAAACAAACATATCCACAGTCGAATTCAGACTGGAATAAGTCTTCAGGCATTTAGCTTGGGAACAGAGGTATAAGAACCAATAGAAACAACTCACTATACAGGCGGAGAGGTTAAGATAACGCTAAAGGTTAACAGCTGGTAGATAATTAATTAAAACATTTCCGGGAGACTATAGAAGATATTTATTGGAATGTCTTGATTTAAAATAACACTTTAGTCCTGAATTGCCGTGGAGATACATGTATCTTCATAAAGCATACGCTAAATATATTCAACCAAAGAGTAACAGTTGGACAAAACAGCAGACGAGACACACTCATATTCTTAAATATAATCGATTCTTCTTCCTACGTGGACACACTGACTCTAAGATACACCCTGGCCATCTTGTTTTGCACTTCTTTTATTTGTTGGTCTGTGGCATGCCGCATGCGTCGCCCCAGATATTGGCGGAAATTAATGCGCGATGTCCTGGCATAGCGTACGAGAGTTGTCTTAGTCTCTATAGAAACTCTCGCGAGGTTTGGCCGATTGACACGGTGCTATATAAATTAAGGAAATACTTAATGAAAGATGGCCCTAGTTCGCAGATATTCATTCCGCAGGATTATGCTATGTCTACATATATACTCCCACTCAATTGCGGGCAGACGTGCACGAATTCAATGAGTAACATGTGTTTATTCCCTTTCTTTAACGAAATACAAATGGATTTCAGGAAGGGTGTTTTAACACAAATCATAGTAAAGCTATATATGCGCTCGGAGATTTCCCCTTTTAGACGGTTAGTATATATAGGTCCTCCGTGCAATAACTGCTGATATAAACATAATTATTTAGAAAACTATATTTTGTAAAGAGCAGTTATCATTTAAATTATCGTGTTCAGTGGTTCCCGTTTCATTCTTGACTAATTCCTTTAAATAAAACGGTTAACCCCTTCCCAAGCAGATCAACGGGTTTCTATCTACGATTGCTTCTATACTGATCGATCGATGGATTGATTGATGTTCTACGCCGTACCTATTTCTCTTATATGACGTTGGTATATCCAATAACAACCATTAAATAGGAAGTGTTTTGCTACTGTTGGAAAGTTAATCTTCTACAGTGCTAAATGAAGACAGCATTGCTAGTCCTCAAACAAACTGTCCTTAGCCAAGTAATAATGAAAAAGAACATTGCAAAATATACTGGATATCTATATTAACTATTCAGAAACCGGTTTCCGGGAGATAATCTAAACAAGATGATATGATTCGCTTCTGATAGTACACCTAATATATACGAGAATCTCATTATAATTATGAAAATTTGTTGGACAGTGCAAACATGCACCCCAGCGAATGATATTGGCATCGCTGTTTAAATAAAAATTGTTGGTTTGGCAAATAAAGACTGACAGTTGGTCCCTATGAACATTCGCTTCGGTATGAGTTTATACAAAATATCTTAAATTTCTGGATTAAAGACACAATTGCATCTTTTTTTAGATCCGTTGTTTTTTAAACTGAGTTGGAAATATTGCTCGATGAAGGTGACAGTTTTGACACGCTTGCTCACTTTCGCTGGTATCTCCGTTGTATTACGCCCATTTCAAAGGACAGGACAAACCTAATAGCCAATACAAAATGTTTTAATAACCAAGGTAATATATTAAAAGTTATCTTTCAAGTTTCTTGTAAAAAATATAGGTAGGACCACTTTCATGTCTATTAAGTCGACAGAAAATAGGTCAATTCTAATATATTCCCAATGAACATTCCTGTATAGAAGGCCTATAGGTTTAGGCCTATAATATTCTTTTAGGCCTATAATATAGTTTTAGGCCTATAATATATGATCGTACTTTCAACTCATTAACTAGATTGTTTAAGTGATTGAGGGTAATTGCGTCGTAATCAATGGTATTTCACTTACATGATGACGAATTGTCCATTTCACACTTTTCTTGTTTGAATGCGGTAGAAAATCAGGATTGCCGGAGTCACACCATGTGACTCACTATATATACCTGATGGTCGAAGCTGTTATAAGTAATCACATAAGACATATATGTGGATACCAGCTTCTACTAAACAAAAGTTGTTATCTAAAAAAGGAATTATGTTATTGTTAAAACTGATTGCAATACAAAAAAAAAACAGCTTTCGACAATTTTCAATTAATCCTGAACCTCTCTCGTTGAACTTCGCGGGTGGTTCTTAACACATCGTCATTTCTTATGGGGTGGCGCAGCAGTAAAAAAAAACTGTTTGTCAGAAAGCACTCGAGGTGTTAGAGTATTTATTTATCCGAGTTTTCGCACCCTGTTTGTGCGGCTAATACATTCCTGACATTTCTGCTCGCAGTCAAATAGTGTCCTTTTAAATAATGACAGCGCTCTTAAACGGCTCGCTGGTCGCTTTGTGGAGATGAATTAATCGTAATTGGAAACTAATTGTTGATAATCATTGAAGTGTCATAGTTTGTATAATTGTTAGCCTCTTTGGCCACTGACACCTTAGTCAGATACGACGAGATGGACACTATGGGTGAAAAATGAAATGGACACGGCGTGAACTCCCACCTTTGACACGTGTACGAGTGGCAGGTCAAAAGGGGGCGTGACCCAACCTTGTTTTGATTGATTCTCAAAGAGAGGTCACCAAATCAAAACTATCAATTTGTCATTATTTACAGCCTTTTATATTGTAACATTGTCAGTAGATGTCAGCGGTAGGAAATTACCTATCATCGCCAATTTAGCACACATATACTTTATGTACCCAGGCAAACTGTACCTCCCGTTTCCGCTTTGCTGTTTGTAAAACAACATAAACATCCTCAGGCAGCATGGTTTGACTAGAACCTGTGGTATTCGCTTAGCACTTGTAGAATAAACTTTACCTACAATTGCCATTGTGTTATTTCATGACACTAAAGCGTTAACTGCGACACTTCCCCACTGCATGTTGTCGGCTATTGCTGTCCAGGTTGACTTGATAAAATATAAAACAATAAAATTAGAAGACCTAACACCTGTGCCACGAATTTGCCCTTAAAGCGCTCATGAAAGGAAATAACGTGACATTTTTTGATAGTTTTGGATGATCAAAGTTCAATTAATGTGACTGAGCGTGTAATATTATATTAAAACGTATTAAATTTAGGAAAGTCTGTTTAATTCTTAAAAACTTCTATTCATTCGATTGGTAGATTGATTGATTGATTGATTGATTGTTAAACGCCGTGCTTGATTGTACTTCTCTAAAATAACACAAGTGTACAATGAGATTTTTTTGATTTTTTGCAAAGTAGGAAAATAATCTTACTTCAGTGCTAAGTAAATACAACATGATTACGTGTCGGAACTACCCCATCCAGGGCTCAATCAATTAGGTTCAATATTAATATTAATTCACGTGTCCTATTTTGATTCAAATCTCAAATAGACTCTCTTGAGTTATAATTTAAAAATAATATAGAAATATCTTTAAATTCTTTGAATGGAATCGTCACTTTAGTAGTATAATTCTCGCCTTACCAAGGTATGATGGGGTATGGTCTTTTTAATTTTTATTTTGGTTGTTATATCTTAGATAAGAAAAGCGATATTATAAATTGATTGTGCTTAATTTTTCAAAATTATGCTGCCTGTTTTATGGTTCATTGGTTATTTCTTATAATGGACTGATTTTTTTTCTCTCGATTTTTGAAATATTATTATTTTTAATTGAAGAGGAGCATAAATAGTTAAGCACCCTCCTTCCCTGTAAGGCGTTGTACGAATACTTAAAACGGGCTTAATGAGTAGTGTAGGTCAAATAGTAAATACAATAGTGCATGTAGGCTTATTATTAACATGGAACATCTGAAGGGGGTTTGTTCTAACCAGATGACTGGGGAGGTCTATATTAACTACATCTTATATTTGGCCGAGGAAAATACATTCTATAGGAAAATTGAATTCAGCTCAATAATACGTCTACGCATATTTAGTACAAAACCATCAATTTATTGACCATATGTAAAGCGTAATATGGCTATCGTTATACTGTATATCTTTATATATCTTGATTTAAAAGTCTAAAAAAATATATATTTATTTCATTAAGACCAATTATAGCGTACAAGACGAAATAAACGAAAGGCCCTACTGGTTAACTCGTAAGTGTCATTATATTAAGTTGAACCTCCTGTATACGGAAGCCGGAAGAGGCCATCTCGCTCCTTCGCTCTCTCGTGCTGTTAAACGCACAGCGCGAGGACTGCTCGTCCGACTAGACGTCGTACTCATCGGTACAAATATACAAATATTAATATACAAATTGACATTAAGATCTATTTAGAAATATATATCGAGTTTTTGGCCACATTGTTGGCTACAAGTATAACAAGGCTGGTTATAATTTAGAGGCACATAGAAGCGCCATATGCAATCATAAATTGAAAGCGGGTTTATGGACAAACTTAGCTTGTTTTGTTGTATTTCACTTATATGCAGACGGAATGTCCTAACTTATAATCGACGGATAACTGAGAGGAAAGCTCGTAAAAACTCTCCGACATCGCAGGAGCTACGTCACGTAACTGACGAATAAAGCTGAAGGCGACAAGCGGGTTCGAATCCTCGAGCGGTTCATTAAGTAAGGATAAGTAGGCCGACACGCTTACCACTAAACCACGGACGAGAGTAGACGTCCTAAAGAAGAAGATATCTATCAAGCAATATAATCCAAATATAAACGGTTGGTTATATATGGTAGAAATGTATGCAGACATTGATTAAGTGTGTAATCTTTATTTAATCTACTGCGTTATGAAACCCAACTTAGCGTTCAATCCAAAATTATTGATATCGATATGTTTAAGGTTGATAAACTTGGGAGTTTAGAGCTTGGCTCATATTACGTCCAATCCCAAACCATAGCATAAGAGCTACATTTATAGTGCTAAACAGCAAGTGAAGAACTGCGTAAACATATTGATTATAATAAACGAGTTAATTTAAATTAGTGGTATAGGGATAATATTGTAAGATAATATTGATTATTCTCTTATCGATATCATTCATTTATCGATTTCGGTCAATGCTATCTATATCTTAACTTGGCCCTCTTTGCTGGATTAAGGTTAATCTTTCAATACAAATCAATTAACGAAGCGCATGCAGAATAAATTCCATTTTCTGTATTGCATTTGTTCGAGGCAATAATAATGAATCTGGAAAGAAATTGGATTCCTTGTGATGTCAATTATCAACAAAAACTAACAATTTGAAAAGATGTTTGCTGTAGTATTATGAAATATACAAAATGTTGGTTTTCAAAATTGTCGATATCCACAAGTGACACTGTCCACCTAATTCCAGATTCGCTTACGTCAACACTGTACGCCTAATTCTAGATGTACATCCGTAAACATTGTACGTCTAATTCTATAGATGTACATCCGTAAACACTGTACGCCTAATTCTAGATGTACATCCGTATACACTGTACGCCTAATTCTAGATGTACATCCGTAAACACTGTACGCCTAATTCTAGATGTACATCCGTAAACACTGTACGCCTAATTCTAGATGTACATCCGTATACACTGTACGCCCAATTCTAGATGTAGGCCTACATCCGTATACACTGTAGGACTAATTCTAGATGTACATCAGTATACACTGTAGGACTAACTCTAGATGTAAATCCGTATACACTGTAGGACTAATTCTAGATGCAAACACGTAAAAGTTGTAGGCCTTAATCTAGATTCGAATACGTTAACACGGTACGTCTGATTCTAGATGCAAATACGTATACTATGTAAGCATTATTCTAGATGCAAATACGTATACATTGTAGGCCTAATGCTAGTTGCAAATACATAGGCCTATAAACTGAAGGCCTAATTCTAGATACAATAACGTATACAATGTAGGTCAAATTATATATGTGAATACACTCTTAGAAATAATGGTTCTTTGTGAGTTCTTCAGAAAAGAGGATGGTTCTATATGGAACCATCACGACCAAAACGGTTCTTTGATATAAGAAGAAAGGGAGAAATGCACTGTATATATGGGTCTATTTCTAAATGCAAATATGTATCCTTTTCTGCTTATACAAACAGTAAAGTTTTTTTAAAGTAATATGAGCAAAATTAACTGGTAATTCAATAATATCCACATAATTCTGAAACCTGCTTATGTTTCATATTTTTTAATATTCTTTTATTTTTATTAACACACCGGACGTTTCGTGAAGCTTTATCAGCATCGATAAACTTAGCCTTTCCAAAAAACAAGAAATGAAAAGTTGATTTACTTTCTACAAGTCTATATATCTGTTAGAAAATATCATAAATAGATTTTTTTTTAAAGGCGTAAATTGTATTAAGAGACATGATATAATTTTTGCGTTCTATATTAAGATTAAAGTCAATAGCCTACAAATAGGTTAAAAATGGCATGTTAATTATCTATTAACCAATCTTAATTATGAAGGCTATAACACAAGACTTAACTACATTTATATATATATGCCTACCTGGATCTATGATATATACAAGCTTAATTTCCCCAAACATAAAATAGCGGCACTTAGGATTTTGTGCTTTTAAATGCATACACAGCCTAAGTTATTATTATTGCGTTCAGGTGCAATACATAGGACCGGGATATCTAAAAAACGAAACAATGGATCATAAAAACTTGCTGATGAATTTGGTGAATGGATAATATAATCGCGGCGGCGATATCTTCACGCAATGCGGAATTAATGTTTATTTTATTTCAGCCTTGCGTGCATAAACGTAATTATTACATAACGCTTACGATTTTTTTAGGCGGGTATATTTATTTTTTTCAGAGTTTTGGCGGCCATGTTTATATTTGTACGGCTGTTGAGCCCACGTAAGTTTTCACCCCTTGTTGGACGAGCCTCGGGGACTGATGTAATAAACTTGTACAATTAGACTAGGTAAATTAAAAATTTAATGATCCGCTATATATAAGTGGCGAGACAATTTTATAATGCCACCAAAAGGTTTTGTTTTCAGCTTTCAAACCACTTTGTTTGAATCCACTGTTCGTTGCACCGGTTTGACCTCTGTATCATTTCACCCCCTCACTAGTCACGTGTCATTTGACCTCGAAATAAATAGTACGTGACGTCTCTGCAAACGATCTCTCTTGAACCCGTTCATATTTGTCTTTACTTTACAGAATCGAATAATACAAAATTTTCTAGCCGGCAGAAAACATCTTTACGACAGATAGTTTTCACGGTAAAGTGTAATAGTCCTATTGTGCATTGTACTTCATTTTACTCTTTTTATTTATATAAGCCTATAAGAAACCGGGGCACGACACAACAAAATCTTTAACAACAGAATATTTCAAGGAACAAACTCAAACACAATTATAACGACTTTATATTTTGAATAAATGAAGAGAGAAAAATTGGCTTGCCTCCACCGGGATTCCAAGTCGCTGTATCGATATAATGTAAAGGTGAAAAATAAACAAAAAGTCATAAGGGCATACACCTGTGTATGACCGAAATTTTTTTTAATTTTTTTATTTTATGGCTATATGAAACATTTTAACCAGGAACAATAATTTGGAACATTTTGTATAGCATATACCCCCCCCAAAATTATTCAAACCGGCACGGGGGTGTTGACGTATTGAATTAATCATCAATGTTTAAGTTAGGCTCTCAGACAGGTTTCTGAATCTCGAGTTGTTTCTGATAAACTACATGTATCTCGAGATACAATAACAAGATCCTATACTTTGTTTAGATAATATACGATTATTTTCCCTTATACAGAAATATAATGTCCTGTTTTGAATTCGTGTTGAGAAGTAGGAAATATGCATATATGCTACAGATATGCAGTTTTCAACCTCATC
>JAVFBX010227342.1:0-11018 GCA_034783855.1 Mopalia kennerleyi | reverse complement strand
AGATCACTATCTCAACTTTTTGAATATGCAATAATAAAAAAATCGCAAATTTTGAGCTGAGGGGGGGTTAGAGTATCCTTAAGAGCCATTGTCTCCAAGACTATAGCTATATTAAGAGATGATCAAATCTACTAGCGCATTACCAAATGTTAACGACATTGAGGTAATTTCTATAAAACGTGTTACGGCTAGCCCATGTAGTTTGAATATCACAGCTTCGCTGAGGAATCAAAAGAAAATCAGTTAAACAAAACATAGCCGCTTTTGATATTGCAAGTTAACAATAAAAAATTCTATAATGTTCTAGGCGATCTACGGAAAAACGTTTGATCTCCTACGTAGCTATGCTATATGAAACTTCCTAGCCGTTAGAAATAGCAGAACGCTACGATGATTCGGCACTTAATATTCCAATATATAAAAATTGTACGGCCTAACCTTGACATAAACTTACTCGTTTTCTTCCTTGAACATTTTTGCGTTAGACAGACACATAAAACGACCACTCGACGTCCATGTCTTTCGCGGTAATTAGGTCATGCAGATTCAACGTAATTTAGTATTCAGAGGCAGGTATTATTTCTAAAGTTTTGGTTAAGCTGCGCCTCGTATCTCTTTATACTGTATTGGTTGTATAAGATACGTATTCGCATCTATCGCCTACGCAGCCTACTACCATGAAGCATTTAAAGCTCAACAAAAACCACAATGCTGTTGATATGAACAATAGGTCGTTGCATATTTATGTTACGGTGCTATTATGTCAGATGTTATCGGAGTACGTGGAAGCGTGTATATAATAATAATAATAATACAGAAGTTGTGATATAAGATATCCTGTTTAATTCAATTTATTATAAATGTTAGCGGTCGATTTTGAAACGTATGCGAATCAATAATGAGAGAAAGATACACACAATACCAGATATAAATCTAAATCTAAATATATAATTTAAAAACTACAAATGTACAGATATAATTCACGTGATCTAATCCAATGTGGTCGAGGAATGCCGAAATAATTATAATTTAGAAAGTATAACCGAAACATAAATTTAGCCTATCAAATATTTAACCCACAGTTTCGTACAACCTGCTTCCTTGAAATCTTCTCTCGAATGGACTGTAAAATGGGATATCCTGTTGACAAGAAAACTTTAGAAAAAAGACAAGTGGAATCTTGTAGAACAACAGAGATTTGATTGACCAAATGACATATTAAGTAAGCGACTAGGCGTTACAACTTGATATATTCAAATAAAAATTACTATATTTTCAAAACCCTTCATAACACTTCTAGTCAATGGACTTCTGTTAGTATTTTTTTTTTTAAATTCTCTCAACAGGACAAAAAAGGGCCTACGTTAAGCGGTCTCTTACAACGACAAAGCAATGAGGGCTGTACGTCGTGCGGTCTCTCACAAAGCACAGGTCGTAAACCATACGATCTCTCTCAAGGACAAAGCACAGGTCGTAAACCGTGTGGCTTCACACAAGAACAAAGCACAGACTGTCAGCTATGCGGTCTCTTACCATGTTAAAGCACAGATCGTAAGCCGAACCGCTCTTAAAAGGGCCGCGTACAGGCTATTAGCCGTGCGGTCTTTCACACCGACAAATTTATAAGAGCCTACATTGAACGATCTCTTACAATGGCAAAGTAATTAAGGCTGTAAGACCTGCGGTGCCTCACAAGGACAAATTACAGGCTGGGGGCCGTGTTGTCTCTCACAAAGGCAAAGTATACGGCGTACGCCGTGTCACCTCTCACAAGGACAAAGTGCAGACTATAGGTCATTCTGTCTCTCACAAGGCACAGTCCGTAAGCCTAATGGCGTCTAGCTTAAACCTTCCAACTGTTGTTCATGTTGACTGTTAACATGAACAAAACACGTGGGGAAAGAAGATATGTTAATGTGTAAACTTTCGGTTTGTTGCATTATATCGCATAACGCTTCAGATTTGATTGTTTTTTCTGTAAGAGACTATAGGGCATACAGCCTTTGCTTTTTCTTGATTTGCAGCGGATACCACTTTTAGGAGGGGGGGGGGATTATTATTTTAAATACCATCTCCGTTATAAATCAAGGATATCGATCTGAATATCCTTAATTTATTCATATTTAAAATCAACTGCCAACAAAAGAGAAAAATAAAGCCAGTATTTCTGTAAAAATATTTATTCACGTATATTACTTTTCATACAGCAAATGTGAGCACGTATCAAATAAATTAAAAAATATATTTATTGGACTAGAAACGTATAATACGTTCAAAACATATTTGTACAAAGGCACATTATTTTTCAATAAAACTTTTCTAGGCTTGGTCCCAATGGGGCTTCAGGTATCACAATGCAGTTATCTTCGGATACACGTTTAAACAACGATTTCACAGTTCCTTTTGACAACCACCTTAAAAAGACAAACAAAGGGAAATCATTATTATGTGCTTATTACGAAAGATAGCTATTTTCTCTTTTTTTTAATTTAGATATAAGCTCCGCTCAGAATGGGGAAAGTGTTGTTAGCTTTAACCTATCGTCCACACGATCCACATCGAGGCTCGACAAAACGACCAATTCACGTAGAGATTCGTCATTTACTCTTTAAATACTAATACCTGTGGTGTAAAACAATCTATCGTAAAATTAATTATTTTAAAAAATTTCTTTCAAATTTTTTACTTGTTTGAAATTGTGAAAATGTTATGGTCCAACGTCTGTGTGGTTATTTATCAGTTAAATGAGCTTTCTTTGAACCTACCTCATCGAGATAACCCTGCATGTTTCTGTTGACATGGAGAGGATCGCCACCCAGAGACAACGGACAGCTAGAGATGGCAACGTTACCTGTTCAAGAAAATAGAAGCTTTAGTTTTCATAATTTAGACAAAAAGAAAAGGGTGTTTTAGTATATATTTTAGTTGATCGGTACTACGACTGATTATGGAATGCAAGTGTTCGTTGGGAATAATTTGATCATAAGCAAAATGCTTCATTAAATCATATTTTTTACTTAATAATTATTCTCAGGTAAATAATAAAGGCACTTGATCTTGTACATCATTAAGGTACTATGTAAACATCAATTAGATAATAATTTAGGAAAGTTGACTAGCTCATATCTCGCATTGATATCAATGGCCTCAATCAGATGAAATCTCTATTACCGGCCGATATATCAATACATTGACCCTTGAAAATCGATGTAAAATTTAATCGCGTTAAGAGAAAACTATTTTGAGCCTTTATTAGGAAAAATAAAGAATACATAAGAATCATTGTTTCTATGTATGGAGGATTGAAGGGTTTAATATATAAATCAGTACCTGAGAGCTCGTTAGATCCGCACACATTTTCACCATTGATGTTCAGAAACAGAACATCATTCTGATATTCCAGAGACACTTGATGAAAGCCAAGTTCATTCTGAAATCAGACAAATAGATATGGGGTTACTCACAAAAAATTCAATATAAAGGCAGACCGATAGGCTGTGTTCAAAGCCTAATTATAGCATGAAGGAGATTGATTCCGGTATAGTGTCATTTAAACCAACTGATATAAATATATTCAGTAAATATTTTCGTACAAATATTATATTTCTTTTCATTGGTTCAAATGGCAAGTGTTATAACATTTTGACACATACTGATCGACTAGGAGACTACTGTTTCAAAGAAATACAAATCTTTCATGCGAATATTTTTACTAACCTGGGGAGCGACACAGTTCAGTGTGACAGAGCTGTTTGTGTCTCTAACAAAGACCTCGTAGCTGTTGGTAGCTGGAGTGTACTGGAGAATAATTGCAGCATCGGTTCCCGGACAGGCATTAGAAAATAAGGTGATGTATTCTGAGAGGGTCGACAAAGCGTCATCTAGCTGGAAGTTGAGTTTGATGTGGAAAGCGTTTGAAAAGTCGTTTCCCGCCAAGGCCCAGACAACCATACGACCATCATCAACGCGGGCAGCACCACCACCAACTGCTCCCAAGGGGTTTTCAATACTGATGGCATTATAAGGGTCCTGTCCGATATAATATTTTGGTGTACTGATCTGATTGTCGAAAGTGGCATTGAACATAACCTCACAAGAACGCACGTGGCTGGGATACACGAAATCTGTCAACAAAGTGAAAGTAAGGCTAATTAGTTCAATTTCAAAGGAATAAAATGTGCTTGGAATATTTCAACTGCTCTACTTTTATTGAAATGCAATCCTTATTTACTATATAGTATTTGCAAGAGACAGTATTCAGGGCACGCTTCTGTCCGTTCTTTTACCTCAACAACTTCACCTAAAGAAGTGTTTATTTATCAGCTATTATTATGATTGTACATATTCTGAACACAAAGAAGAAGCTAAATTATTTACCAGGGCCTTCAACAACGGCTCCGGGTCCTTCAGGGTCCCAGTCACATCGACATCCAGTCTGGTTCCAGATCTGATTAAGTCCACACTCCAATGGGACGTCTTGCCAAACTCCCCAAATCTGGATCTCGTATTGTTGGGGGTTGCCGATAACCTCTCTCTTGCCGGGACATTCCAGATCGTCGAATGGTGGGTTGACGCATTGACAGAGATCCTGGTCCCATACTAAAGCATGTAAGCAGGTCCTGTTTTGCCAACTTTCCTGGGTGAATACTTCGTACATGTTAGCGTTCAGGAGGTATGGTCTGTACAGAGAACAGTCTACAAAAACAAACGTGAAAATGTTACAAAGATTGAATTGAAGCAAATTATTGTCCAACCTCATATCTTCCTACATGTGGTTACATTTGCGATTAGCGGAAACATTCTGTTGGTGTTTAAGTGACTATCATTAAATCTTCTTTACAATAGTTTAAGTATCGATGGGAAATGTAATTTCGTTATAATGTAGACCATTTTAATTAAAATGTTCATTATAACAACTGTTTATATAAGAATAGCGTAGAACTTTTGAAATAATCCTCTGTTTAGATAGAATGTGTTTTTGTTAGTGATTATACAGTATAATATAATGTATCGGGATATCTGCTTAATATATATAAATGGACACACGGTGCTTCAATATGTAGATTTATTTTAAAACAATTGTCAGGAATTTAAGAAAAACAAAATATTGAATCACTATGTAGATATGTGTGTCTTTTATAGGAGTGGAAAGTTAACTTTGCTTTGTGAAACTCGTTAGTGGTAATAATGCTATATCTAGGTTTATTTATGAATGTTTCACTACATTTAAAAGATGTAGTCACCGGAAAACAGTTTAACGAAGCCGGATATAGTTACTACAGGTCTCCAGTATGGTCATTCAAAAGGTTAGCTGTGTAGCACAGTTTAATTAATGTGATCGCATTGATAAGTTCTCTTTTTACTTCTCTTTATTCTATTCTTAAGGTTTTTCAATTAACCTATTGACTGAATAATTCGGACAACTGCGAGTAGTAAAAACGAAGATGATATATTTTTAAACCCATACAACTATGTAAATTTTGCAAGGACAAACGTATGCCTGTATCACCAAATACCTTAATATTCTAAATCTGTTTAATACATTGACAATGCATGTATACGAACCATAGCAGTTAACTGTTTTAACGCTCTCGACTATACTACTTAGTATGATAATATCTTAGATGAATGATTAGTAAGATTAAGATTACAACTATACCATCCGAAATTTTAAATACTGATTAAGTTAAGTTAATGTTGAATTAAATGTAAACGCTGCTGCTCATCTTAAATGAAAAACACGATTTTTATGAATAATTATTGTATTTACGTGTTTCACACCGCAAACACGTACATATTTCAGAACTGTGAAAACAATTTACCAAACTAATTCGTAATATTATGCATTTCCATGCTTACACTGTCTTTTCAAATTCAGCAGTTATATTTTGATATAATTTCTTACGACAATGAATAAAAATTCTCGCTGTTTGGCACATTTGCCGATGGGAATCACATTCACAGATTTCGGTACATTACACTTTTCAAATGACCCACCTATTTCAGTAGTCGTCGCCTCAGGGTAGTCAGTGGTATTCATGGGCATGGCCATACAAGCTCCTAGGAGGAGGAGGGATACGACAGTCGATAGCATTTTGTTGGCAGGATGTTTTCTGTAAGGGAATAAAGTTATAACATATAGAAATAAAAATAGAATCATTTCGATATATCTATGGATAACTAATATAATAGGGTATTATCATAAGGCGATGTCAGTACAAAACAATAGGGATGTTTGGTCCTTCCGCTGTATATTAAACTCGTCAACAATTCATCGCAATATTAATTGGAAAGACCTACCAACAAATCAATATTGATCATTACTGTATACTATGTTTACTTTAAAAACCAAACCGTGATACAATAATACACTAAGCTACAACAACATTCATAGCCATATGCTCTAGCGTGATTGGTATTTCAAACCGCGCTTAAAGGTATATCAGTTATATGACAGAGATGTCTTCCAACATTAATTGACACTAGCACAACCATACAATGTGAAGTGATTTGACATTGTTGGAAAATTAATCTTCCTCCAGTGCTAATATAAAACAGCAGTGCTACTCTTATAACATGCTGTCCTTAGCAAGAGGAGTATTAGGCATATAAACCGCATTGGTTAATATTACAATTATAGCATACCTTGTAAATGTTGTAGTTGGAGACAGTGGATTTCTGAAAGACCCGAGCAGAGAACTGATGAAGTTTGAGCCGATGTTCCCACTTTATATACTCTTCGACGAAAACGATAGTCGTCCCACATTATGGTAGGAGTGGGTGGAATTGAACTCACGATCGGATTTGAGGGTGACCTCATTGGTTTCCGAATGATCTAAATAGATAAACCGGATGCTGAGAGTAACCACAAATGCACCTATCAACTTAAGATGCTTTGTGAAAGGCGCCTGCGAGTTTATGACGTCGGCAAAGAGGCGGATTGTTTTGTTCGGCTAGTCTTTCCTTCACTTCTCTATTATGATGTAAACAGAGGAGTCTTATTTCAAATATTTGCTCTGGACCGACCTACATTTTTCACACATCCCGAGAATCTTGCTAAAAACTTAATGTAAATATTCTATTTCACTGTCGTTTGAATATCTTTCATACTGTACATATATCTTCATTAAACTGCCCTTCCCCAACCTGCTATTGCATGTTCATCCATTTCGCTTTGCAAACTATATGCTCACAGGGGTCTTTTATGTGATATTGTGATGTGCACATTTACTCTATATAGTGAATATATATTTCTTTTATGGTTTCTTTGCCAATAACAGCTTAATTATCTTTGTAAACACCCTTTCTAAACAACTGAATAAAGTATTTTGATTTTATGAGAATTGAAACGAAAAAGGAGTCCTAGTTTTGTCTCACAATTTTTGGCAATGCCACATTAAGAATAAAACAAATCAAGCACAGACATACTACATTTATTAGAGTAATGAGGGAACGTAAACTTTTCAACGGAACAGAGCACTTCAAATTTGATGATTGTGTTAGGACGGCTTTAATACTGGAAACACAACAGTCATAAAGATGATAAAGGTATAAAAGTCAAATTGTCTTAAGCAAGTGTCGCTTATTAAATGGACATACTACGATACACCGAAAAGTATTTAAGACAATTGGTCAACCTTTCATATTAGAAAGGGTTTACGGTGATTGGGACTGTTGAGTGGGTTTTGCTCGATTTATTCGAAGTTTTGCTAAATTTATTCGAGGTTATCCAGCATATAGCGGTGAGGTAAAATCGTCATATTTTTATAAGTAAAATGTCATAGGCGTTACATATACAAGAAATTTGTCTCTGTGAGTTTATCTAGAACACGGGATGGTTCATCATTGAGTATCTGTGAGTTTATCTAGAACACGGGATGGTTCATCATTGAGTATCTGGGAGTTTATCTAGAACATGGGATGGTTCATCATTGAGTATCTGGGAGTTTATCTAGAACACGGGATGGTTCATCATTGAGTATCTGGGAGTTTATCTAGAACACGGGATGGTTCATCATTGATTTTTTGGGAGTTTATCTAGAACATGGGATGGTTCACCATTGAGTATCTGGGAGTTTATCTAGAACACGGGGTGGTTCATCGTTGAGTATCTGGGAGTTTATCTAGAACACGGGGTGGTTCATCATTGGTTATAACGCGACATAACCGTACCAGTGTGATTAACTTTCAGAAACGTATCTATAGATATATATATATATATATCCCTATATATAAGCATGCAGTGATGTGAATACATGACGTGTCCGCGGTGAACGAAAATAACATATTCACTAAGGAGACAAAAACATAAATTCTTTATGGAGTACGTGAGCGATCAAGTCCTGTATAAGATTGTAAATGTTTATACCTGATTGACATAGGTGTGTTGATTCTCTGATGTGACAATTAAAAGGGAGGTAGACGGTTCTCGCAATTACCAGAACGGAAAATCCGCATTGAAAATATATAATGAATTGACCCAGTCGGCCAGAGTGTTGGGGCGTACTCTGGCGTAGGCCTTTGTACAATTATTAAGCATTTTAGGCTATATTTACTCGCAAATTGATGTTTAAAATTTACTTCCGATTTCACCCAATATCACAAAATAAACCAACACACCTCTTACTCTTTTTTTGCTGTCTATTCACCTTTTTGTTATTATTTTCACACACCGACGGATTAGTCAGTTGATTGAATTACTGGGTTTATCTACATTATGTTTATATCAGCCACAGCATATTTGTGTACATCTTAACCCTGGCAAAAGCATACAATGTGCAGCTTTCTGTTTTGTTGGAGTAAATATGTCTCAATTGTCAAGTAACGACAAAGAAGCTAAATACATGTGTGTTTATTAAGTAGTGCATCAAAGTAACTTTCAGTAAGGAAGTGTATTAGTAACAATATATTATTTTTTGATGTTAATAATAAACTCATAACATTTTATTTCGAACCGATGAAAGAATTTTTAGTTGTTTGCTTGATTGGAGTTTAACGTCGTACTCAAGGGTATTTCACTTAAATGCAAAGGATTGTCCACTTAACTTTGTTCCTTGCATAAGTACGGTAGAAAAGCAGTCTTTTAAAAAAATACCGCCGCGGTTGCCGGAGCCACATCGTGTGAAATTCGAAGTAACCAAGAAAGAATGAAATTAGCGTGAGTAGTTACTGCTGTCCACAGCCTATAATTAATCACGCTCACCGTATTTTGGGTTTGAGTTCAAAGCTACAAGGATCTGAAAAACTAGCTAATTTTCCGTTATTTCAAAGTAAGATGGGTAATAGATATTTTTCACAAAAAGGGAAAGTTTTTTTTAACTCTTCCCTTATATAGCGTAATAGTCTATGCGATCGATTGGTAAGGCCTTTACGTCGCACAAATAACTGAACGGTAAATTTACTTCATATGAGGTCAGCACTCTTTAAGCGAATGTAATGCTTCGGTTCTAGCCAGAGGTAATGTGAAAGCAGGGGATTCTGCTGGATTATTTCAATAGAGTGGTAGGCTATTTGTTGGTTTTTAATGATTTTACAGGACTCTTACAAGATACGCAAGCATGAGATTTCATTGGCCAACCTTACTGTTTAACTATGAAATAATTAATACTTAGTTAACACGTAGGTTTGCGAATTTGTTGATTTTTTTTTCTTTTTTATTTTGAGAAGGAGTGTGAGTGTGTGGGGGGAGGGGGCGGAGAGAGATGCGATCTTGCGACTACCGGCTAGTGATGGTGAAAATGAATAGACGACAGTGATATCCATCATTATACATGGGTTTATGTTGGATAATCTTTTTTCACCGTATACATATTTGAAGTAATTTTCATCTGTCAAACCGGCTTTTACCTTTTAAGCGTGGGATCATAGATATTTGAATCTATAGTGTAGACAGTTTACCGTAATTTAAAAAACAACGATATCGAACAAGCAGAGGATTGTGCTTTACACTTCCTTATATGGCAATGGATGTCATGTGACAGTTATTCCGGTTGCGTTCGCGTGTCAACCCCGGATGAAGCCCGACAAGGGGATTCTTGCTTCGCGTGCATGTTTTTAGAGGACAATACAAAATGGAAGAATAAACCGAAAGCAAATTATTTAACATGATATTAAATTCTTCAATAAAGGTGGGATTTTTATTCTAGATTGAGTGACCGTCATATATAAATAATCAATTCAAATGATTATAATTAAGATATAGAAGCTATGCCGATCTGAAACATATTATAAAAGAAAATATATATATTTATACACATGTATAAAACAATGAATTTCAAAATCCTTTATTAAATCAGTAGATCAATTCAACAATGTATCAGTATGAGGTGTATCTATGAAATAAGTAATGGGTATATATAATTGTATTGTAGCTGTATTGGGTGCCCTTATTGACAAGGTCCGCGGCCGTGGCAGTGATTTACGTGTGTTATTAAACCTAATGTAATGTAATGTAACGTTCACGTAATCGAGTTCTTCTCCCGACCATCACGATGTGGCTCTAGCAATCGTGGGGGTGATGTTTGCTAGGTTTCGTCTCGATTTCCCCCCACAATTAGGCAAAGAACCGAAAAGCTACTGAACTTAAAGACCCAATTGCCCTAAATCGGGATTCACAATAGGGCTCAAATGTTCAGTCAATGGACAACCCAATATCCCGATCGAATAAATTCTGTATCCTTTATCAGGTAAACATGGCATAGGAGTTGAAGTTAGAGGGCTTTCTGCTCAAATTTCAGGTCTGAGTGGAAGAGAGAAAAATGACGGGTAAGCAACAGATACTTGAATCGTATTTCCGAATTTTTAATAAGGTTAATGTGCGATTCCAAGTCACATGCTTCCCTTGGCTTACCCTGCTCTGTGGTTGGAAAATTGTTAATGTCCCAGGTGTGACGCCACTAGTCTCGCGTGGACAGACTCTTCTCGCGTTAACTTCGACCACGCCTGAATAGTCTGTCCGCACTGCATGTTAAACTTTTCAAAAAGAACATGGCCGTCATTTGTCCCATTAACGCACAGTT